>BQNB010036933.1:0-38444 GCA_026074375.1 Tanacetum coccineum | reverse complement strand
CCACTGCTTTGCTCACCTGATGGGGAATATCAAGATTCTTCAATTTATACAATCTGGACACATGTTTGTCCATCCTTTCCTCAAGGGCTAAGTTGGCTTGTACCAGATCCTCCATATGCTGTTCAAGCTCACCGATACGCTGAGTTAAGATCGAATCTGAAGAGCCTTGTTGTGGTTGAGGTGGTAGAGGAAGAGTTGTTGTTGTCGTTGTTGTTGTTGCTGTTGCGGTTGTTGTTAATGTTAGTAGTGGTGCTTGAACCGCTATGCGGACAGGTTAAGAGACTGTGAGGTCAATATCCGGAGTGGTCATTAGAGGAACTGACGAGGTGTTCTGATATATAGGAATCGTGACCATAGATTGAACCTCCGCTTCAATATTGGTTTTCTCAGGTTCGTCTTCTTGTGACTTCTCCGCAAGGAACTTATTAGTGGAGCTGAGTTCCTTGTCCAAATTTTATAGAGAAGACAGGGTTCCAGCTGAGCTCGCAGGTTACTCAAGTCTTACTTCACCTTCAGTTGGAAGTTTAAGGTTCTCTTGAACATTTAGATAAGCTGTTGTAGTGAATTCTTCATCCATTTGCTCAGGGTTTGGTTGAATTGAAGTATCAGAGGCCTCAAGATCCATGTGTTCAAGGTTTGGTCCAGCATGAACAACACTTGATGGAGGTTGAGACGCTGCAACATCACCAAGGTTTAGTCCAGCCTGGCCTTCATCATGTTCACCAGGGTTTGGTCCAGCCTGGCCTTCATCTTGAACTCTAGCAACAATCCCCGACATTTCTTCATCAGATTCCGTCCCACTAACTGTTAGCCCAAGTTTAGCATATAATGAAGAAGATTCATCATGTCCAGAGGATTCAGTTGGTGTGGAAGTGCGCCTTTAGAAGATATATTGTTCAGTAGGGCTCTTCTTCTTTGGTGTCTAAAGGGTGAGTAGATCAAGGGCAACTTGTTCATCATTGACTTTCTCTTTACCCTTTCCCTAAACCTCTGGAAGCGGTTGAAATTTCCCAGAGTCAGGTTCCCTGATCACCACAGAAGGAAGTGGACTCCGATGCGCATCGTGAACATCCTTTAAACTTTCCTCCATTGCCCTTTGCATTTCAGCCTCTTCATCATCAAGCCTAGGTTCATTCTCTGGAACACCTTCATCAGCAAATTCGTCAATTAACTATAAAGGGCTCTTTGGCTTTTGCTTCTTTGTCACCTTTCCAGCTTTAGATCGTTTGGCTGGAGATGGTGCCTCAGATATCTCCGTAACCAGCTTTCGTTTCTTTTCCTGAGGCTTGGAAGGTGCAGATTTGGTTTGTTGAGACTTGGAGGCCTTGGCGACTACAAGTTTTGAAACAGGTGCTGCTTTAGGTACTGAAGGCTTAGATTTCTTGGTTGCTTTGTATTTGGTAGCCTTATCAAGTTTAGGTGTAGGAGAATCAGGATCACTAACTTCTTTACAAGCAAGATATCTTTGATGCTTAGCAACTTTCTCCAGATAAGCATTGTAGTATTATTCACCTCGAATGTCATCAGTGATAAGATCATTCGGAATAGGTATCCGAAAGACTTCCCGTTTGGTTCCCTTAGCACTAAACTTGAGGTAAGCTAGAACAGACTCCTCATTTGGCAAATGATGTGGAGAACTTGGTCTCGGGTGGAATTTATGCTTGCTTTGTAAGTGGTGGATGATGAGTTTGGAGAACCTAACACTTGGGATCACAATAATGGTGGCTTTCTTCTTTCCCCGAGTGTGATGTGCTAGTTTGTTTTTGTCATCAATGAAAGTATGGATGGATTGGGTAAATTCTTCCCACATCCTCTCTGCATAATCAATACGGGCTCGATTGACGACGCCCCAAAGAATTTGTAACATCAGAGCCCTTGGTCTTTCAAACCCTGAAGTCTTTCCCGTAAGGCACAAATTAATGATTGTTGTGAGTGCTCTCCACGACTGAAACATGTCATTAGTCACTACATCAGACAAGGTTCTGACAACTTTCGAGTAACCCAGATCGTTGACAAATTTGATAAGGGCATCAGGAGTTGGTGGGGAAGTAAATGCATTATTGTTGTCGACTGGTGTGATCTGAAGGGCGTATCTGAGTGTGTCTTGGGTTAGATCGAACCATTACTCATCTAGATAACAGCTGTAATTCCCTGTGGTTTTGTCATATCGAACAGTGTCCCAAAATTGCTGAATATAGATTGATGGGATTGTCGAGGAAGCAATAAAAGCTCTGAAGAAGTTAGTTTGCTTTAGAATGTCCACTGCAATCTTGTAGATTGGATTGCTCTACGACCTCTCAACATCCAAATAGCAGTTGCTTTTTCCTACAAACACCCATCTGCTGCGAGGTAGGATTTGACCATCAGTATGAGTGGGTGGAGCCATTGCAGGTGCTTGTTCAGCAGGAGCATTAACATTAACATCAGCCATTTGTATCTGCACAATCACATCCACAAAAAGGCATACATACAGAAAGGAGATGTTAGATGTGAGCAAATGCTCAAGAGTTAATCAGTTATGGACTAAATCCAGGAAACGGACACTTAGATCATATTAAAAAGTGGTGATCAACAGATTTGGTCAACTCTTGAGTCAACGGAAGTTAACTCATGGAAGAGAAGACAAAACGCAATGACCAAACCACAGTGACCAAATCGCAATGATGATGCAAATACTAGACCAAAACGTCAAAAGTTAATACACACTAGGGAAAACCAAGACACAAAACGCAATTGAATATTTGTATTAGAAAATACACAAAACTCAGTTCACAACAACAAACACAATCACATACAAGAGTAAATACTCAGCCAAGCAAAACGCAAGATCAGTCGACGACGCAATGAATATTTTATTAAAAATAATCAAAACGCAATCCATTCAAAACGCATGAGACAAGCCGCAACAAGCAAAACGCAAACCATCAAAACGCAAAGAATATTTTATATAAAATAATCAAAACGCAGTCCATTTAAAACGCAAGAAACAAATCGCAACAGGCAAAACGCAAAGCAACAAAAAGCAATGAATATTTTATTCAAAATAATCAAGACTCAGTTAATCAAAACACAAGCAGCAAATCGCAACAGGCAAAACGCAGGCAATATAATATTCAAATAATAGACAAAACGCAATCATTTGAAATTTTTTTGAAATGAGGGCTTTATTATTTTAATATTTTAATTGTCTTCAAAGCAAAACGCAATAATTGCGTTTTGACCTGTTTAACATTTATAATCAAATCGCAACTTAGTTTAAGTAACCAAAACGCAACCAAGAGTTGATAAGCAAAACGCAATCATGAATACCCAGACAAAACGCAAAGCAAGAACATCAAACCAAAGCAACCAAGAACATTGAATGTGAGATTCTAACTAACAAATCAAGTATCCACGGCATAGTTAGATTATTATATACATTCAATTGATACTTACTAACTAATAATACCAATAGCAAACAACACCAAACATCACACGATCACATGTTGACTCAAAAAGTCAACTATTTCACGAAGATCACAACGTACCATAAAAAAAATTTTTTTTTGGCTATTGGGAAACAAATAGGACATTAACTAAGCATCATGAATGTAGACTAATGCTAACCCAGCAAACAAAACTTAATTAGAAACACTAACCAAGATTTTAATGGTGATTTTGAATGAAAATCTACAAAACAAGTGATTTAATATTAGGCCATGAATTAACAGATAAAGCATGAGAGGATGACAAAGAATGATATCCTGAGACATTACCTAGCCGAAATCACATAATGGGATCAGATCAAGCAAATCGCAAAGGTTGAGTTTTGGGTTGAGAGAAAAAGACTTGACTAGTTTTTGGAGATTTGACCGAGTCAAAACGCAAAGGGCTTTATATACCTAGGTCAAACTTTCAGAATATGGCAGATTTGGTCCCTCATTTTCTACATTCTTCTCCATTTAAGACATATGTATTACTAAGGGGTTATTTGAGATACATAAATGGCACAAATGGTCCTTTACATTTAATGAGTCGAGGAAACAAATAGCAAATAGCACATAAGACCCTATACTTTCATATAAATGACAACTTTGGCCTTTTGAGTTAACACAAGTTTAACTCCCCCTTAAACTGTAACCCCGTTAGATACAAAACCTTTCTCAATTATTTATATGATGAATCAAAAGTGCCCGTTAGATATCATAAATTTGAAACCACTCTCCCCCTCAATCAATGACCTATTTTCTAGTTAAAGAGAAGTAGTCGTTGATTGAGAGATAAATTTTGTGAAAATCAAGTCCGATTAATTTTCAAACAACACCTTTCCACCAAGTGAGACACAAATAATTTTCGGAAGAATCATAGACGGAAAATTATTTAGATAAAAAGAAGACTTCTCTTATGGATAAAGAAATAATGCACTGAAGCGTTAGAAGGGGGGGGGGGGGGGGGGGGGGGGGGGGGGATGGGGGGAAGGGGAACATTAGATCGTGGTGCATGGATATAAAGTGACACCATGCCCGGGGGGGGGGGGGGAAGAACTGAATCTCAACCCGTTGTTAGAACAAACCGTCTTTTTGGCGACCATGCTTTCCTCAATATTGTAAAGCGGGGTTGGCAGACTGAAATAACTGCAAGCCATAAAGACATGTTTTGAAAAGTTTGAACTTCTGTTCGAGCTTCATTTAAAGACCCGTGTCATTATTGAATGACATTTCTAGGACCGTAAATGTTATCGATAAACGGAAGACATGTCTTGAAAAACTATTTTGTATTTTCTTATTTTCTGATTTTTATGGTTTTTTGTAGGTTTATATTGTTTTTGTATTTTTCTTTTTAAGATTTGGATATATATGACATATTTACCTAAGGAAGTAATAAGGGGGATGGGCCATCCTTTACTCCTCTTCCTCCTTCCTGAAGACGTTTAAGAGTTTTCAGAGACATACTCTTTCATACCAATCGCGGGAGTAGGATTTCGAGACCGCGTCTCTTGGTAAGCTTTGTGTGAATAGTTATCCGCGAGCTGATAATCTATCGTCACGAATACAATTCAACCACCATTTCTCAACTTTCTCTTAAATAAAATGGTGTCGAATGTCAATTGTGGCTTGGACCTGGAGTGCTGGACATTGATTGCAAGCAGAGCGACAATGGGGCGACTTCGATTGTCACAATACAAGGGAATCTTATTAAAGACAAAGCCGTAGTCTATAAGCTGTGATCTCATCCAAAGTATCTGAGCACAACATCCAGACATGGCAATGTATTCAACCTCTGTTGTTGAGATCACAGTACTCTTCTTTTTGTTAAATATCACTTCCTGACTTAACCTTTTTTTGTCTTGACAACAAGCCATGGTCCGCATCTGCATAGGCCGTTAGTACCATAGCGGTGTCTTTCGGATACCAAAGTCCCCAATTAATGGTTCCTCTGAGATACCGAAAGACCCGTTAAGTGCCTTTTAAGGATGCTTTTTGAGGAAAAGTCTAAATAACCTTAGCACACAAGCAAATAGCGAAAACAATGTCGGTCTGCTACAGTGAGATACATTAGGGAGCCGACCATACTACGAAATCGAGTATGGTCAACTGGAATCCCTAAGTGGTCCTCATCCAGTTTAAGTCGATCCACCATGTGTGTATCAACAGGGTCACACAAATCCATCCCAAATTTCTTTAATATTTCAAGAGCAAATTTTGATTGATTAATAAAAACGCCTCCGGGATTTTGAGAAACTTGTAAGCCTAAGAAAAAAGACATTTGTCCCATCATTGACATTTGAAATTTGAACTCATCTCATTGGAAAATATGGTCACACGCCTTTAGGGTCGGGCGAGGAAAATAGTGATATCATCTACATATATTAGAACCAAAGAAGAATAAGTTTGCATGTTTTTCCTAGTGAATAATGTTGGATCAACAGCACCCTTGGAAAATTTGTTGTCCAGAAGAAATCATAACAAGGTATCGTACCACGCCCGAGGGCTTTAAACCGTACAAAGCCTTCTTTAGACGATAAACATGTGTCGATGATAATGGATCAGGAGTGAAGCCCTCCTGTGTTAACTAACATTAGACTTCTTCCTTCAACTCGCCATTAAGGAATGCTGTTTTGACATCCATCTGATAGATGGTCATGTTTTTACTGGCATCATTGGCGATGAAGATTCGAATAGCCCCGATACGTGCAACCGGTGGCAAATGATTCCTCGAAGTTAATTCCCTTCTCTTGTCGATATCCCTTGGCCACCAACCGAGCCTTGTTTTTTAGAACATCACCGTACTCATCAAGTTTAACTTTGTAGATCCACTTGAGAGCAATAATCAGGACACAGTCTGGTTGAGGTCTAATTCCCATACCTGAAGTCGATCAAATCAGTGATCTCATCTTGCATGGCTTGAAACAGCAATCTTTAGTTATGGCAGATTTGAAGTTCTTTGTTCAACTTTGATAGGACAGGAGTTAACAAGCACGACAAGGGCATCGGTTGCTAGTTGTTTTCTGTAGATCTCGTCGAGAGGGATTGCCAATTAATTGAACCATCGGGGTGAATCTTTGCTCTATTTCCCGAGATGATGAAGTGTTGGAGAGACATAAGGAGATTAGGTTGAACTAAGATCCCCGGATGATGATGCTTTTAGACCTAGGTTCCAGAGCAAACACGTTTTATGCATGGATCATTGTCATAGAAGCAAAAAATTGTCTTTCATGAGAGTAGTTCAGCTGCAACCGCCTTAATGTAATCTTGAGATTGTTAATGCCGAAGATGACGGTGAATGACTTAGATAAGGTGCATCTTGATCAATGGTAGTAGATGAAGGTGTACCCCCCCAGTTGAGTTGACTGGAACTTGAGCTGCTGGAGCAGGAAAACAGGTCTTTCAACACGAGGAGGTTCCAGGTATTCACAACATTGGTTGAATAAAATCTTCCAAAGTCTTTGACTGTGGGGGGAGGGTACATAAGGAGCTGCAGGAACCGGATTTGGTACGAGCCCTGAACTTATCTGTCCAGGCGTCAGAAAAGTAGGAGCGGGTCCTGTACTGAGTTGCACAGGAGCCATTTGCTCAGTCAGGCTCATCGAATTGCACTGAAAAGTTATCCAAATAACGTTGGGTTCTTGATGTAGATTTTATACACTTATCCTGCAAGGGTCAGTACCAACGAATATTTCGCAATATTCACAGTTGGTTGTAATTTTCCAAGATCTTCGCTGTCATTTGTAGGGTAACAAAGAGCACCAAAGACTCTGAAAAAGGTAAGATCAGGCTTCTTGTCATGCACCAGCTCATATGGGGTTTTGCAGTGACGAGTGTGAATAAGGGATCGGTTTTGGGTGTAACACGCAGTAGCCACAGCTTCTGCCCATAGAAACATCTGGGGCCTTAGAGAAGATCACAATTACCTTAGCAAGCCTCAACAAAGTACGGTTCCATCTTTCGACAATGTGTTGTTCATGCTGTGGAGTCATCGAGAACTGTCATTGATGAAAAATGTCAACACGTTCTAATATTCAGTCAAACCTTATTGACAAATTCTGAAGCCATTATCGGTACTGATGTTTTTCTAACAGTTATTTGGTTTAGACCGACATGTATTTGCGTCAGTAAATTTGAAATGACAACCTCTAGGGTCTCATCTTTCGATCTCAAAAACTTAACCAAGGAAACCGCTAATAATCCTCAACAATTACTTAAGATGTATTTTCTTCCCATTAATTGTTTGTACTTGCATTGTCCACATAAATCCATATTACGGTGTATTAAGAACTTTCTAAAGTTGTGTATTCAGTTTTTGGTTTTGGGTATGTCTTTGCTCTTTCTAGTTGACACGCGGAGCAATATTGATCTTTCTCAAACTCACTCTAGGTAAGCCACGAATTAAATCTTTTCTGCAAGGATCATTGATTGTACCGACGTTCAAATGGTTTAAACGACGATGCCATAACTATGATTTGTTCTTGAAGGCTTTGGACAACAAGCAAATCGGAGAGGACTTCATCATGTCTTCTATCGAGATAGTGTGCAAATTAGAACCACGAGAGCCATTAAATAATTCAACATCAGCCGAATCTCAACGTAGCAAGAAATGCTTCCTTAAGGCAACTTCTATACAGAGTCACAAAATTGTCCAAGTATAACAGTAATTGTGTCCCAGTCCTTCCACATAGTATACCCTGGAGATCACACTTTCACCAATAACATAGTCTCCATAACCCATGATAGCACCAAAGTGGTCATTCCCGAATCTAACCGTCCCGATGAACTTTTTTTATGAAATTCCTAAGCCGCGAGCGATTCCCCGTAAATATGTTTTTGTACAGCCGAGTCCAAAATACCAAATGACGATCTGTATGACCTGCATTTGAAACAGACGAAGATGCGAGTTTGGAAAAGTGTGGATCCCTATTGTTGGTGGGTTCCCTCGGTTAGCATAAGTACGCTGACACTTGTTAGTTTAGTGAGCCTAGTTAAAGGGCACTGTTCTCCTAAAGTGAATGTTCTTCCAGTGGGCATCCATTGATAACCTACAGTGGTAAGTATGTTGCCTGTTGGTTTCCATACTTGCTTGACTTGCTTAGGTTCCAAACTTGCTTAACTTTACGTACAAACATTTTGTAATCAGATGGGATGCATCACAGAGTGGCAAATAAGTAACCATACACATATCATGATTTGCAAAATTAAACAATTGTTACATGTTTGGCAAACATAATGAGAATTCGAATTAATTACAGTATGCTTAGAGCTAATACTAGAATCAACACGATTTGTGGTTTTTAGACTAGACTTAATTTGTCCCCCCTAAGGGTGTTGTTCTACTTTCTCCATGTTGAACACTCTTACCGCAAGATCCTATTTTCTGGTATTGCTCCTATGCTGTGATCTGCTAGCGTCATGCAACTATTTACTCCTGTAGAAAGGAGCACCGGGACATTATTCTTCTGACAGATCATTTGCACAACAGTATGTGTGTGTTACTTTTTGAGGAACAGCATTTTGACATTGCACATTGTATCCGCAAAATAACTTGCTTTTTCTTAGTAAAGATGTAGAATCAAACTTGTTAAAATTCTTGGTCGTATTTAGGGCTTTTGGACAAGTGTCAATCACATATTCTAACAATTCCTGAGAGTGTTTGGTGTAACGGCAAGCTGATGCAAGTGAGCTATCTAATGGTCTTTCAACCTTAGCTTCCTCTACGATCTCGCGAAGGGTTTCTCTATATCTTTCCTTAAGGTGTTTGAGATAAACTAGATGCACTTCCCTATTATTCCTATTACGAGGGGGAATAGGTTCAACATCTATAGGATACTTTCCTGGTGCAAGAACTTTTGGTTTTACATGATCCTTATTGACACATGACAACTTATTCTATATTTGGACCTTTAGACTCTCATTTTCAGTTAATAGGGCAGTTTTTTGTTCTAGATGCTTAGCACACGTGATCTTAATAGAATCATACAATTCCTTGTAATGCTTGCTTAAAGCTTTCATTTTTTTGCTCAAAAAGCTCATTTTGTTCTTGAATGAACTTGTTTTCAGTTAATTGAGTGATCTGAAGTCTAAGGTCCTAAAATCAAGTGTACGGTCTGCTTCACTACGGGTTTCATTTAATTGAGAGATTTGCATTCTTAATTTTTTGATGGCGTTGTCTTTTCCTTGAATTGAGGCTTTCATCTTTTCGATTACAAAAACTGAGTCAAAATCAGGAATATCTCGAGTGGGTGGAGATGTGTTATTTCCAAAACTTTCTTTAAGATTTTGATATTTTAACTGTAGATTTTAAAATGATTTGACCTCAGAGATTGAAAACCGATGTTAGAATTACCTCATCATGATTATCCTTGTGTGAATCTTATCACGTAAATTAAAAGTTCAACGTTCAAGTTCCAAACAACGAGCTTTTAAGACGGTGTGTGCATCATGCATTTTCAGTAAAACTAGATACATTAAGCTCAGGAATTCCTTGCAACATAAACAACATCTTTGGACAGCAATCAGCAATTAAGATTATCATTAGCAATAAGAAGGATTTTCCGTTCAATCATCAACATGTTCCTATTCCTATACCATTTTGGTCAAACCTCGCTTCCTAACGTCTTCAAAAATATCTTCATTTCTTTAAATTTTCTTTAGTTAGAAGCCTTTATGAAGCCCTCAAAATGCCTCTTTAAGTGTTTTTTTGAAAAACAGAATGACCTCGGTAGATAACATCCTTTGTTTTGTCAAAACCCTTTCCCCTTCAGCTGACCCCGTTGGGTGTGATTCTCTTGTTACAAGTTTTTTCCAAAGTCTGAAAAAGTTGTATTAGTGCAAAAATGTAACTTTTACTTGACTCTTTGTTTGGAAGCACCTTGGACAAGCGTTGCAGTGTATTTTGAGATTCACCGTCAATCTCTTTTGAGTCTTTGATGATGTGGCTTGCGTTTGAGAGCCTCCGCTTGTATTTTGATGAGGTCTTGAGACGCAAATTATTTGCTCAGGGTTCAATTTGGTTTCTGTGGTGTGAAAGTCCGCTAAATAGTTCTCTTTCGAGTATCCGGTGGTGGGAACTTAACATTCTTTGCACACACTCTGGTTTTTCATTTTGTCATTTCCATTTTCTCGTAGTGATTTTCAGCTAACTCTAGGTATCCCTCCTGAATTGTGCACTATGGGCCGGGACTTAATTGGTTGATAATTTCATGACCGATATGCTAAGGTAGGTTGATACTTGCTTTGCATGGTGAGGCATAAAGGGTTCGTGAACCAATAGCTACCTTATTCATTCATCATAATAGGGCTTTGTAAACACGAAACATTTAGAACTTTTAAAAAGACTGGTCTTGTTAGTATAATTATCCTCGACCTTTTCTTTTAAAGGCTTTCATGTTCCAAAATTCTCAAGTATTTGGTTTCTTTTTGTATAAAATCCTTTTTCAAAGACGTAACTTCTTCCTGAACCCATTTACTGTTATTGTTGATGGTAAAGCAAGTTTCAATTTTACAGAATAAAGTTCCTTTTTAGATTTCTTCCTTAATATTACGGTCAGTGATAACTATTCTTATTGATTCATAATCTTTGTTCTCTTTCCTTTAATTCAAACTGGCCCATGTGTTTGTTTTTTCATACATTTTCAACTTGTTCCTTATAGTTGCATGTTCAGCAGTTAGGAATTATCAACTACTGTGTTCCGTGTTGTTTTAGAGATAGACTGGCATGAGGTTCATACATATCATTATATATCATCATGTATGCATCATTTGGAACAGAAGATACATTGCTTTATACAACTGGCACTGAGTTGTCCTTTACATACTAATCATACGAAATCACATACTATCACTCGAATAATTGGCATGTGATCACAACGTAGTTTGGTTGTACATCGTCATGCATCTCGTGTTCTTCATGATGTTCACAAACAACATCCTGATTGCAATCGTAGCAAAACATAATAATTGATAGTAATATCATATAGGATATAGATCTTCTAAAGTTCATGTGAACTTTACCGATAAAGTTCTCTCACAAACACAACAGTAGGGCGTACTGTAACACCCCCATTTTTCACATATAGCAGCGGAAGCTAATCTGGGGTATTACTTCATGAATCACAGTCACAATAATAGAAAACGACTCAAAAAGACGTTTTTAAAAGATAAGTTATCATTCATTATTTTATCAGAGTTTTACAACAGGAGGTCCTAAAATCTACATGAAAAGCAAAAAGTGTGAATGATAACATGGTTTAGCCATCTTTAAGTCCGTGCCATTCCGTGTCATAAGTTGCTCAATTACCTGAGATAAACATGCTAAAAGAGATCAACACAGTGGTTGAGTAAAATTCATAGGTTTAAGATAAATAGTTGAATACAAGTCATCATAGACAGTGGGTTACGTTGTTATACACCCATAGATAGTAATAATTGTAATGAGTACAATTATCATAGAAAACAGTATTATTGCCCTAAGCTAATGACATCAATACGTTAACATGGAAATCACCGTAGTAACATTGGTTGAGGAACAAATGTCCCTGTGAAAAGGTAACTTGCCAAGGTTACCCATTAAGTCAAATATAGTGCTATTGGTACCAAAAGTATAGGAACACCAACGGGAGTTGTCACACCCCAATAGATCTATCCACAATATTCGCGTTCACCCGCAAGTGACTAATGGTTCTTGATTAAGAAATATTGGCAGTGGAAGTTACTTAGGCAATAATATATCCGGATAGCATACAGTTGGAAAAAAACTTGCATTCATGGTTTAAGCATGTATCCCCCTCGCGGGTTTATAAAGTATTCAAAAGATTTAAAATGCGAGGCTATGAACTCACCTTAACAGGGAAATCTGATTGATGGCAAAAGTATATCAATTAATAGTAACGGCCTCGTCACGCAATCCTGGGGTAATATGTCAAGTCTTAGTGTGATCGTTTATATTTCAAAACTTTATAAAGTTTTAATATAAATATATCTTTGATTTATTAATTTGTGAAGATATTGCATCACTGTACGGGCTATCATAATTCAGAAGTCATATAGTAAATGTTTGAGGACCCAGGACACTTTAAATCGTAAATCCAGCAAACTCGTCAAAACGCCTACCCAAATGAACTCCTCACATGAAATTCCCTAGTAACGTGGTACATTATACTTTTAAAAGATAGGTTTTTAAGTTTCTTCAAAAGCTAGTCGATGATAAATTACGTTAAATATATAACGTAATTATTTTATAATGTTTTGTTTGATAAATGAACGATAAATGAGTCGGGTTTAAATAAAATTGAATATTATAATTTATATATATATATTTTTATAATTAACATAAAAATATTACATTTTATACCCTTGAGAATACGAAAATGACAATTTATACCCTTGATTTATATTTATTTGCAAAACAAGTCCTTGTACTTCATATTTCTATACTTTAACCCTTTAACTTTCAAAATAGGCAAGATAGGTCCTTGTAGTTATACTTTGGAGTATTTACAGAAATGGTCCTTATAGTTTTAAGTTTGAAAATGTTACGATATATACCCCCGTGCATGGAAATCGACACGGGTTTAGTCCAAAATCCATATTTACGTGATTTTAAGCTTGAAATCACTTTTGCAGCCTAAGGCTTATCAAAATAAGTTATTATAAGAAATCTTAACGAGCTTTAAGCTTATAAAATGAGTGATAGACTTACAAAACACGAATTTGATTTCGGAATGGGTCAAGTGGGTCACGGTTTGGTTTGAATGGTTTTAGAACAAGGTTTTGCTTGATCATAAGGTCATAACCAGATTATAGATAATCTAGGAACAAGTTAAAAACATAAAGAAGGTGTAGAAAGGCTTACTAGAGCTTGGTATGGATGAAAATGGGTCGAATGGAGCTAAATGCAACCCAAATACAATGAGACTTAATCAATACTTCTTCCTTTTACTTTTTGGCTTAGACACAACTTACACTTCCTTCTTATTCTTTCTTGGACCCAGCTATAACGAGTTTGAGTTTGATGGTGTGTTATGAAGATGCGGAGGTCGCGGCCTATATATGTGGCTTAGAAACTTGGTGACCAATGTTAAAACCTTGGAGTAAGGACCAAGGTAAGTGATGTGGAGGTCAAAGAGCTAAGGAAGGCATATGGAGGAGGTAAGTTTTGGTTTTCAAGGTGGTGACGAGGGAAGAGAGGTGGCGGTTATCTTGGAGCTCAAGGGGGTGACGAGGATAGTTAGACTTGGTAAGCAAGGTTATGCTGTGAAGGTGACAAGATGGAGACGTGTAGGATATTGGATATCATAACACAATGAATGATCTAGGGGTTGGCTAATTAAACTTAGAGAGAGAAAGTGAGTTCTAGTAAGAGAAACTACACCATATGTGTGTGTATTATAAAATGATCAACCAACCCCTTCCCATGGCTGGAAAGGGGTATAAGTACATGAGTTTTATGCCCCTAAGTAGGCTATAGGGTGGGCTAACATGTGGGTAAAGACCCGGCCCAACACCATAAGTCACACGATAACTTAAACAATTAATATTAAGGCTACGAGATAACCTATGCTAGACATTACATGGGGTGACCGAGTCTTTTACATGGATTTTCATAATCCTAACAATTTCCCCCTAAGGTAGGTCACTCTAGAAAATACAAATTGAATCCTAGCTATCTTTGAATTGATCTTTGACTCTGGCTCGTAGTCTTTTGATTCTTCAAGATTAGTCTATGTACTGCAAGTAGTGATCTTTGAGCTTTGTTCCTTAGACTTGTGTAATCTTTGAGCTTTCTTTTAGATCATCATCTACAGTAAATCTCTTAATCATCCTTGTTGTGGAGTATTGCCTTCATGTGATGTTGTGACCATCGGACCCGCATGCTCACACTTTTCTGGATCATAATAGCATGCATCAGAGCTGCGAAAGCTGTGTTGTAGGTCATTCAGCTATTATCATGTCTTTTATAATGAGTTTGAAGTGTGAGCATGGGGCTGTGAATTGACATGTCTCTTATCATCAGTTGCTACCGTCTACCATCGGGAATTTCCTACAAGAAATTGTTAGTGATAAACAAACAAAAGTGTCTTCATTCACTTTCGTTGAATAAGGTTGCAAGAACCACGGTTCCCCGTTATTCAGTATAAATATTGCTTGTGATCAGGTAGAATTCTAAAGAATCTCCTTGACAGGGTTTCGCAGCTGTGCTATCCGTTCTCAAACCAGAGCGTCTCAAAGTAGACAAAGCACGGAGTGAGTGAACCAATGAATTAAATCCCACTGATTAATGAAAATTTGATTTGAACATCATTCGCTTATCACTCAGAAAAGAGTTTTTATGACACGTCGACGGTTTTATATTATAAAATCAACTTTCATCTGAAACTCATTTGTTTTGAAAGACAAGCACATTCAATGTGCTCAAAAATTATTTGTTCAGCACATCGAAAGGTTTTTCAAAAACTATTTGTTAATTCACTGCTTGAAACAAGTTTGATTCATAAAGAATCGCACCATCGTTGCTTTCCATTTGTCACAAGTTTAATCCATAGTGGATCTCACATGTCACCTACCAAGAGCTTGTTTAATGTTGGCTCTAAAGGATTTCCATCTCCATTGTGAGTACTTTCGTATCACTCGGATGTTCTGGCAATACCACGAGGATAATGCGTAGGACTCTTAAAATCTTACTTGAAATCACAGTGTGTGATGAGCAAGCGTAGTTTGTATTAGTTTCCTAGCGAGATTTATGGATGATCTCATGGCTCTAGACTCAATAGTGCACTTTTGGTTTAAGTAGTCGGAGGCTAGAGCGGACTGCCACCTTTTCAATATCGTCTAACTCGGAGTGAGAGAGACGATAGAAATGAAACAAGAATCCTTTGAGGGATCTTGAGTGGGTAGGTAGGGTTGTGCAGCGTATCGCTGGGTCCATGATACTTGTCTTCAATGTCAACAATTAATCATGTGATTCTAACAACATATGTAGTGACCCGGTTTCTGCCTAATGTTTAAGGAGGGCTGCTTTCTTTTCACCCTTTATCTTAACATTTCTTTTTCATTCTTCAACCCCTTCAGTGCTTACCGAGACTTCATTACTAGTACCTTGTTGGGTATGTTCCAGTACTAGCTCCATCTCAGTCCGCACTATTCCCTTATTCTCACATTACTCCTTTTGTAATCATACCTAAGGACTTCTACACTAACTAGTGGATTGTCCCTGGGTAGATCCCTCTGGCTCTGGCGGGATCGTGGGATCGAGTACCTAACCTTACCATCCTTATAACTCCGATAAAGTAATTACAGGGTCGGTCTTTGGTATTTCCACAATTGCCATCATACACCATTCGCTCCCCCTCAATATGTGCATCGATATTCGAAAAGGTTTAGCACATATGGGAGAGCCTACACTTGAGTCCAAAAGATCACATTTTTTATCAGATTTTCATAGTTAAATCACATTTTCTCCCCCGATCAAAAATTTCAAACCCGTTGAGATTTTAGGTCTCAATTGATTTAAGTTAGGAAAATTTGGGAGAAACTGTGTCTGATTTATACAAGCCTATGATGGAACATATTATAACTAAGTATACGGATACAAAATACATTGTAATCACTACTTTATTATGTACATATTACAACAACATATATAATAATAATACCCCACACGAGATGGACCTTGATTGCCGAGATGATGTGATCATTCGGTTCTCTTTAGCAGTCTGTAGTCTCCCTCTCTTATCCTTCCACCAACAAAGCTTTCCAGGTTCCGGAAGATTCTCCTTGTCTTAAGCCTTTTCTGTATGGAAAACATGAACTCCTTGCTTCTGTCGACATCTTTCCTTGTCCAAAACTGTGTATTCAAACCCGGATTCATCCTGTTGACCTTGAATTCCTTGACCCGGTAGTCCAATGCCTCATCAATCTGTTGCAGAGTGTCGTCACTGAACTTGTGGATCTCATTAAAGCGCATGATCATTTGAACCCCATATTTATCCCTAAATGTGACGGCCCTTGGAGAGTCAATTACTGTGAAATCGTGCTTGAACTCAAAGCCAGTGGCATCCCATCAAGGTTTAGTGAGGTTTAGCTACTTCTGGTAGCTTTCAATCCCTAGCTAGAAGTCTTCTACACGTTGTCTTATGACCAAGTTTCTGGTCTATAAGTTGACAGCAGTAGTGAGAATCTTCTTATCTTCGGGTGGTAGATGGTTCAGGTGACCTTGAAGATTTAATAAGTATAGATCTTCAAAGTTACTAGGGTACAGATATTTGAAGTCCCTTTCCGTAATAGTATATTCTTTAAGATCGGCTCTACGAAGAACGATCTTCTTCATGTAATCGTACCCATATAAGGAGAAGACTTCAATTCTGACAACACTTAAAATTCGCCTATGAGTCCTAACAGCTCTGCGATCACCCTTAGATGTGTGTCTGTCAATGTAGAATTGTTGTCTTTGGAACCACCAGTGAGAGATACCATACATAGCGGCGATGTTATACTTGCATTCCTCTTCAATCCACATCTGATCGGGTACCATTTGCTCTAAACCCACATCAAGATAATATGCTGCTTTCATTTTCGAGATGGATAATGCAGGTCTGATCCCCTTGCTACCATGTCTGAGATACTCCAAATCTTTGTTAAAGAAGAAGTCAGATTGAATTATGACCTGACCTCGTGGACCACCCAGTGGTAGTGGTTTGCTGACATTATACCGGAGGATTGCATCGTCCACTTGATCGGTGAGTAGTTTGTGGCATTCTTCCATTTGGTGCTGGAGGTGAATCACGTTAGGATGAACAATTTCAAATGCAGGGCCTTCCAGATCTTTTTGTGTGAGTTCAGTGAGCCCTTGCCTTTTACAGTACCAGTCCATAAATGTTGCCATATCATCGGTCTGAGCAAGTAACAAGTTCTCTGGTGGAGGTGCATAGGTAGATGCAAGAGCAGACGCCCAGTTGTTCGTTGGGACAGGCAGGTCAGATGATGGAATAGACCAGGCAGGTTCTGGTGTAGCAGGTTTGTCTTCCTCAGATAGTGGCTTCTACCAATCTTGTTTTAAATTCACCTTAGGAATGTGATCATGCCTGATATCTTCATCATCAGACGAATAGACCTGTTCATCGGGAGCCGAGTCAGCATCCATATGTAGATCTTTAGGAATTGATGAAACTGACAGCTTGAGTCTTGAGTCAGTAGTCGTCCAAGCCGTATGTTCAGCTGAAGCCGTTGTCTTTGAAGAGCTTGGAGCAGCTGTGCTTTTTGACTGATCACTCTGGTTGGTGGATAGAGGTAGAGGAGGAGGAGGCAATTGAGACTATCCAGAAGCTCCAAAAGCTCCTGGAGTTCCAGATGAACCTGGTGGTGGTGGAGGATGAGGTGGCTGATGAGATGGAGACCTACGTAGTGTTTTATGGTGAATCATGTCTCTTTTTCTTCTTTCTTCGTGCTTCAGCAAAATCAGTTAGGAGCTGGTCAGTATGATCACGGGCCATTGACTTCTCCAGAGCTTCGTACAGCATCTTGTAATCTTCTTAAGCTTGGTAGGAATTGGATTCCCACATGCGGTGGTGAAGAATCTCTTTTATGTCTGCTTCTGGCAAGTCTATGAAGCGATCCCTGAGAGGAGCTTGAATAGCCCAGTCAACAGCATCAGTGACGATTTCATCCACTGCTTTTCTCACCTTATGGGGAATATCAAGATTCTCCAAATTATACAGCCTGTTCCCTTGTTTGTCTAATCTTTCCTCCAGGGCTTGGTTTGCCTTCACCATATCCGCCATATGTTGTTCAAGTTCACCAATGCGCTAGATTAAGATCGAATGTGAGGAGCCTTGTTGTAGTTGAGGTGGTATTGGTGGAAGAGATGTTGTTGTTGTTATGATTGCAGTGACAGTTGATGTTGATGTTGGTAGTAGTGCTTGAATCGTTGTGGAGACTGGTTGAGAGACCGTGAGATCAATAACCGAGGTGGTCATTAGAGGGATAGAAGAGGTGTCATGATGAATGGGAATGGTGACCATTAACTAAACCTCTGATTCAGAATTGGTTTTCTCAGGTTCGTCTTCCTGTGACTTCTCCACAAGGAACTGATCGGCGAAGCTGAGTTCCTTGTCAAGATGTTGTAGAGAAGACAGGGTTCCAGCGGAGCTTGCAGGTTCTTCAAGTCTCACTTGATCTTCCGTTGGGAGTTTAAGATTCTCCTGAACATTTGGGTAAGCCGTTGTAGTGAACTCTTCATCTATTTGCTCAGGGTTTTGTTGAATTGAAGTATCAGTGACCTCAAAGTCCATGTGTTCAAGGTTTGGTCCAGTATGAACAACATGACTTGATTGATGTTGAGACACTGCAGCATCACCAGGGTTTGATCCAGCCTGGCCTTCATCTTGTATACCAGGGTTTAGTCCAGCCTGGCCTTCATCTTGAGCTCCACTTTGGATCACAGGAAGCACTTCCTCATCAGATTCCGTCTCACTGTTAGTCAGACCAAATTTCGCATACAATGAAGAAGATTCATCATGACCTGAGGGTTTAGTTTGTGTAGAAGTGCGCCTCTGAAAGATGTACTGATCTGCATGGCTCTTTTTCTTTGGAGTCTGAAGGTTGAGTAAAACTTGCGCAGCTTGTTCAACCCCGACTTTCTCTTTCCCATTACCCTGAACCTCTGGAAGTGGTTGAAATTTCCCAGAGTCGGGTTCCCTGAACACTACAGGAGGAAGTGGACCCCAATACGCACCATGGACTTCCTTTAAGCTTTCTTCAATTGCCTTTTGCGTATCAGCCTCTTCATCACCATACAACGGTTCCTTATCTTGAACACCTTCATCAATGACTTCATCAATCAGCTGTAAGGAGCTCTTTTACTTTCGCTTCTTTGTCACCTTACCAGCTTTAGATTGTTTGGCTAGAGATGGTGCCTCAGATGTCTCCGTAACCAACATTCGTTTCTTCTCCTAAGGCTTGGCATGTGCAGGTTTGGGTTGTTGAGACTTGGAGGCCTTGGCGGCTGCAAGTTTTGTGATTGGTGCTGCTTTAGGTGCTAAGGGCTTAGATTGTTTGGTTGCTTTGGGTTTGGTAGCCTTAGCAGGTTTAGGTGCAAGAGAGTCAGGATCACTAACTTCTTCACCAGCAAGATATCTTTGATGCTTAGCTACCTTCTCCAGGTAAGCATTGTAGTATTGTTCACCTCGAATGTCATCAGTGATAAGATCATTCGGAATAGGCATCCCAAAGACTTCTCGTTTGGTTCCCTTAGCGCTAAACTTGAGATATCCAAGAACATGCTCTTCATTAGAGCCTGGTCTTGGGTGGAACTTGTGCTTGCTTTGGAAGTAATAGACGATTAGCTTGGTGAACCTAACACTCGGGATCACAATAAGGGTAGATTTCTTCTTTCCCTGAGTATGCTGTGCTAGATTCTTTTTGTCTTAAATGTATGTATGGATGGATTGGGTAAATTCTTCCCACATCCTTTCTGCATAATCGATATGGGCTCGATTGACGATGCCCCAAAGAATCTGCAACACTGGAGCCCTTGGTCTTTCAAACCCTGAAGTCTTTCCCGTAAGACACAAGTTGATGGCTGTTGTGAGTGCTCTGCACGGTTGAAACATGTCATTAGTCACGGCATCTGATAAGGTTCTGACAACTTTCGGATAACCTAGATCGTTGACAAACTTGATAAGAGCATTAGGAGTTGGTGGGGAAGAAAATGCATTGTTGGTGTCGACTGGTGTGATTTGAAGTGCGTCTCTGAGTGTGTCTTTGGTAAGATCGAACCATTGCTTATCTAGCTGACAGCTGCAACTCCCGGTTTTATTGTCATATCGAATAGTGTCTTAAAACTACTGAATATAGATTGATGGAATTGTCGAGGAAGCAATGAAAGCTCTGAAGAAGTTGGCGTGCTTTAGAATATCCACCGCAATCTTATAGATTGGATTACTTTGCGAACTTTCAACATCCAAATAGCAGTTGCTTTTTCCTATAGGCACCCATCTGATGTGAGGCAGGTTTTGATCATCAGTGCGAGTGTGTGGTGCCATAGCAGGTGCTTGTTCAGCAGGAGCATTAACATTAACATCAGCCATTGTATCTGCATAGTCACATTCACAGAAAGACGTGCATACAGAAAGGAGATGTTAGATGTGAGCAAATGCTCAGGAGTTAATCAGTTATGGACTAAATCCAAGAAAATGACACTTAGATCATATGAAAAGTGGTGATCAACAGATTTGGTCAACTCTTGAGTCAATGGACGTTAACTCATGGAAGAGAAGACAAAATGCAATGACCAAACCATAGTGACCAAATCGCAATGGATGAGCAATACTAGACAAAACGCAAAGGTTAAGACACACTAGGCAAAACGCAATACACAAAACACAGGCACCAAAATGCAAGACACAAGATGCAGTAGGTCAGCCAAGCAAAACGCATCCCATCAAAACGCAATGAATATTGATGTAGAATTTTAATATACACTATAAAATATATTATAATAATATTCCAAAAGAGCAATTAAAAAAATTCCCTAAGGAAAATTCACTCTAAGATATATATATATATATATATATATATATATATATATCTCCCCCTCAATCAATGACTCCGTATTCTATGTTAAAGAGCAGTAAGTCGTTGATTGTAGAGCCAAATATTGAAAAATCCAGTCCTATTAATTTCAAACAACATCATTCCACCACTGAGACACAAATAATTTTTGAAGAATCATAGACGGAAAATCATTTGGATAAAAAGA
Source organism: Tanacetum coccineum (assembly GCA_026074375.1). Taxonomy (NCBI): domain Eukaryota; kingdom Viridiplantae; phylum Streptophyta; class Magnoliopsida; order Asterales; family Asteraceae; genus Tanacetum; species Tanacetum coccineum. Next base: position 17,219 of record BQNB010036933.1, on the reverse strand, counting down.
AGACTTCTCTTCTGGATCAAGAAATAATGCACTGAACGAACAAGTAGATTGAGGTTGGCATGGATATAAAAATAACCCATGCCCGGGAGAAATAAATCACCCGTTGTTAGGAACAGCCGTCTTTTTAGCGACATGCTTTCCTCATTTTGAAAAGCGGGTTGCAGTCTGAAATAACTGCAAGCCATTTAGACATGTTTTGAAAAGTTTTTAACTTCCATTAGCGGGACCTTTATTTAAAAGACCCTGTCATTATTGAATGACATTTCTAGGACCGTAAATGTTATCGATAAACCAAAGACATGTCTTGAAAACCTATTTTGGTATTTTCTATTTTCTGATTTTTTATGGTTTTTGTAGGTTTTATATTTTTGTATTTTCTTTTTAAGATTTGATATATATATACATATTTACATAGGATATAGGAGGACCATGCTTTACTCCTCTTCACTATTCTTAAAAGATGTATTAGAGTTTCCAGAAACATACACCTTCAACCAAGACGCGGAGAAGAATTCTAACCGCACTCTGGTAATGCTTTGGTGAATAAATCCGCGAACTATAATCCTTTGCCCATCACGAAGTTGTCACGAAGTACAATCAACCACGCCTTTCTCACCTGATCCTTGTAAAATGGCGTCGAATGTCAATTTGCTTGGACCGGGAGTGCTGGACATTATTGTAGCAAAGCGCAATGGCGATGCGATTGTCACAATACAATGGAATCTTATTGAAGACAAAGCTATGGTCTGTAAGCTGTGATCTCATCCAAAGTATCTTGAGTCACACCATCCAACATGACAATGTAATTTTAGCCTCTATTGTTGAGATCGCAGTACTTTTCTGTTTCTTTGAGGACCAGCTGACTAGTTTATCTATAAGGAACTGAGCACTTCCTGACGTACTTCTTCGTGTGTCTTAACAACCTGCATAGTCTGCATCTGCATAGGCCGTTAGTGCCATATCAGTGTCTTTCAGATACTAAAGTCCCTAATTAATGGTTCCTCTGAGATACCGAAAGACCCGCTTAAGTGCTTCAATGTGCTTTTTGGTAGGCGAAGCCTGATACCTAGCACACATGCATACAGCGAATATAAGGTCATGTTAGGATCACATAAATGGTCCTAAACAAGAAACTTCGTCCACTCCATAGATGACAAGACAAAAAGTACATAGCTCGCAAAGTCATATAGTATAAATAATGTTTATTATGTATACGGGCCAAGATGTAAAAAGCCCAAAAAGAAAGCCCTCAAAGGCAAATCCTTATTAGTATAAATACACCTAGTTTAGTCAAAAATTAGGTTAGCTACTTCATTATCATTTTTCATCTTAAGGGTTTGTAGCCACCCCCGATTCCTTATTTTATTTCAATCAAAAGTTCTTAATTGGTTTTAATCTTTATATTGCATTGATCCGTGTAAATCATGCCATGAAATGAGTCTAGGGAATCCTACAATTGGTATCAAGAGCCTACAAGATTGATGATATTGATTTGGTTTGAATTTTTATTTCTATTGATATCGAAAAAAAAGAGGTTTATTGTTTGATTATTTTTTGTTTTGATTCTTGATCAAAGATGGTTTATGTTTAATCCTAATAATCAATCAAACCATCTTGTTAGCAATCACCTATCTAGTATTTTTTCCTAGTGTTCTTGTTGTTTTGTCGAAAAGTGTAAAAAAAGACTAGCGATCGAACTAGTTCTAGCTGTTTCGAACGAACGAGTGCAATTCAAGTTGAAACGAATAAAACAAGTGTAATTCAAGAGGATCGAACAGATGGAAATCTAGCAAGGTTCGAACGAGTGGAAATATAGAGGGATCGAACGAGTTCTAGCTGTTTCGATCGAACGAGTGGCATTTAAGATTGATCGAACGAGTGGAATTCAAGGTAGGACCGAACGAGGGGAAAACAAAAGGATCGAACAAGCTTCATCGAACTAGAAGGATCGAACTAACGGTTCGAACGAGTCGATCGAACAAGTCGATCGAACGAAGCATTCGAACAAGATTGATCGAACGAGTCGATCGAACAAGTCGATCGAACGAAGCATTCGAACAAGCGATCGAACGAGTCGATCGAACAAGTCGATCGAACAAAGCATTCGAACGAAGCATTCGAACAAGGGATCGAACAAGTCGATCGAACGAGACGATCGAACTAGACGACCGAACTAGACGACCGAACAAGCAAAAATAATTTTTGTGTCGGATTGTTCTGAAATTTTTATACCATCTCGAAAACGGCCCAACGGTCAAGGACATCTTCCTCTAGAGCAAGGAAGCCCTGTCCATTATTATGGCCATTCGGAGTCAATTATGCCCACAAACTGCATTTTACTGTTTAAAAATTACCCGAAAATCACAAACCTCACACCAAGTCATCAATCAACAATCACTTACGATCAGATCATTACTAAACAAACTTATTCAATGGCATCCAATGAAGAAACAAATGCAGCGGGTACCGATACTCGTCCTCCTATGTTGGTTGAAAGTGACTATGAATCTTGGAAGATTCGTATACACAGGTAACAAACGAGGGTGCAAACCCAATGGGCAAGCAGATATGGTAAATAATCTATCCAGAATGGGCCCTACACTCACCCAATGATCATTGATTCCTCCAGCTACTGTGATTCTGCTGCTTTGCCTGCACCGAGGAAGAAACTCGATTCTGAATTCATTGAAGAGGAAAACAAACATAGATGGCTGATACTCAAGCGTGAAATCATTCTCAGCATCAAGGTCTTCCTAGTACACAACTTCAACAACCACAATCAAGACAAGCACTGTCAAAGGAGATTTGGATATATGGAGATTGCTTATGCAAGGATCATGTAGGCCTATTCAAAAAAGAAGGAAGATCGTTTTATGAGTACTAACGCTTTCGTTCTATTGGAAACGGAATCAATTCATTACACTTTGTGCGTGTTCCACAAGCCTTGTGAATGATATGAAGTATTACCAGCTCAACATTTCCAACTCATCAAATGAACACCAATTTGTCAACAGACCTTCCTGGCTTATTGAGGGTAAGTATGGACTAATGTCAAACAGACATGGATATCTCAACCACACCTATATGTCAGATCTATACTCATCACAAAGCCTACGAGCCTCATGCCAAAAAGACTCACAAGAAACAGGAGCAATTCTATAAGTATTGTTATACACACTGGCCTATTTAGGTCACACCACATCTGCACCTTGTCATTTCATCACCCGTCAACTCCTAAGTCCCATCAACCACTAGCTCAGTCTCCGAATGACGCTTTGATGGCCACTATGACTCAGATGCCTTAATCTCTAAGTGGTTTTCCAAAGCATTTCCATCCACCAACAACCAGCTCCGACTCCTCCAACTCAAGTGGACTCAAGCTACGGAGCATGATGGGTCCACATTAGTTACTGAACCAATTTCAGAGGAAAGCTCCTGGTATAATGGGTAATACAGTACTCGAGGCAAAAGGTGATATTTTACAAGCTGCAAGGGAGAAGGACATGTTGCTAGGCAGTGTAAAGAAAGAAGAAAAGAGAGGACTCTCAGTACTTCCAAAGATAAAGGCATTACTGATGGAAGCTAAAGAGAAAGTAGATGTGTAGATGCGAAGCTGAAGCATTCCTCGCTGATTGGAATGCACCGCACCTATGAGCAACCTCAGCACTGACTACAACAAACATGTTTCAAGCAATCACGAGGATGCTATGAACTCAGACGTGGATGAAGGCCCCAATGCTGCTGTCGCTATTCATGGCAGACTTGTCATCCACTTAGTACAACCAACAAATCATCAATGAGAACATCTCCAATGACAATCAAATCTTTGAAAATGTGGATTATCAGTTGAGTCAGGAGATGCACCAGGAAGAACATTTAGACTCCGATGCTGAGACTGAGACTGATGACAATACGATCCCGTATCATCAGTATCTTCTTGACACCGAAGCCCAAAATGTTCCCAACCTGAGTAATCTGCTGGACACATCCCCCCCCTGATAAGTACTATGATTTCCATCTAAACTGACTTGCAAACCCACTAGACGGACATGCTAAGGTTTAACCAAAAAATTTGGGGGTTTGGAAATAGAGACCTTAAAAAATGAGCTTCTTCAATGCAAGCAAGAAATATGTCGTCTAGATACCCACAAGTTCAAACTTTGATCATGAAACAAAGTTAGACAGAACAAGCCTAGTGATTCAGACGTAATAAGCGTAACGCTGAACTTGTGCAAGAAAATGATTGCTAAAGTCACTCTTTCAGGAAAAGAAAATCAATTGCATTTTTACAAATCTGAAAAGGAAAAGATTTTATCTGAGAAAAAGGAACTCGCTGATAGTTATCTAGATGAAATAGTTTGTTTAAAAACTGCTAACAAAGTTGCAAGAGATATGTTGCAAAGATTTAACATGCCAACACAAACATTCACCCCTCCCATGACCTTCAAATAAACCTAAAAAGGAAACAATGACTTGCACGAAGGACATCCTAGCACCCGTAACCCATCAAGGTATATTGGGCCAACGTGCTCAAACTGTTAGTATGATGCAGACACCCTTTGCATCCAACTCACATCCCTTTAGTATATGGGATAGTGAAGAGTCAGTGTCACCAAGTGATTACATGAAAAAGATGAATGAAAAACCAGGACATGTTTAGACCCGCAACACGGTTTCTATGACTAGCTTAATGCCTTAACTTAGTTCCTCAACAGACTGTCTCGTGAACAGGCGTAATTGGCTTCCTGCCAATGTGAACGTGCAGTCAAACTAGTAATCCCAAATGAGTTCTGTCACTCCTTTTTCGTAAATAGTCGCGCCTCCAAGTCAATTCTGACCAGTTCTTTTGAAATGTTTAAATGCTGTTAATCCACAATTTAAGGTATCATAAAATGAAAGGAACAACACAAAGATCCTGACTAATTTATTCTGAATGGTGTTTTGATTAGCAAAACAGTTTGTTGAACCAACAACTGGTACCATTTTCCGACCATTTCAAAAAACATAACCAAAGCAGCTAATGAACTATTTTCAAAGAGATAAAAGAATTTGAACAGATTTTTGATGAACTGGAGGCGGAATATGAACAATGTGTTCTTGATAACAAGAACCTGACCATAGAGAAGAAAAATCTTTTAATCATAAATGAATGCTTATAGCTGATGGTTTAAAAAAGATATATGCTCTATTGTGCTTACTTCCGATATTGTTGTGCCCCCTAGTTCGAACTGCCTTTGGCGAAGATATTAGATCTGCATGCGATAGGGAACACACTAAAGTTCTTGAACTTGAAGCTGAAGTTTTCCAAACAACAAAAAATGGTCATTGAATCTGAGAAAGTCGTAATCTTATTTGACAGAAGAACCATATTGATTTACAACTAAAATTCTAAACTATAAACAGTGCTAGACACTTCCAGTGCCTCCAATGCAATTTTTGAAATAACAATTTTGAAATCAGCTCAAGGAAATGACACTATCAGGAAATTAGAAACACAAGATCAAATCACGAGAATTTTGAATGAGTTCCACTAAGGTAGTTTGTGACCAACATCTTTCGACACTGACAGAATTCAGTGTAAAGATACGATTACCTCCCTACGCATTCAGCTAGATGGCCCTTAAGGTAGAACCCGGAGTTGCAAAGACTGTATGATGAACCTGTCAAAGTCGAACACTCCACTCACTACGGTGGTGGGGGGGGGGGGGGGGGGGGGGGGGGGGGGGGGGGGGGGGGGGGGGGGGGGGGGGGGGGGGGGGGGGGGGGGGGGGGGGGGGGGGGGGGTGGGGGGGGGGGGGGGGGGGGGGGGGGGGGGGGGGGGGGGTAAAGGGGGGGGGTGGGGGTTGGGGGCAACACTGAAAAGCTAGTGCCTTAACAGCATAAAATACCAAGCTGAAAGCCCAAGTGACTGGTAAAACACAGTAGTGGACCTCAACCTCTAGACACCCAAATGCTTGCTCCTGAATGTACCACTCAGGTTCTAAGTATATTCCACCAACTCAAACGTGCTAACTGGGTCAAACCAATCCCGTTACCTAAGCAGAAGCAAGTAACTTTTAGTGAACCTCCCAAACCTTCACTCAAACCAACTCAAAAACCAGTAGTGCATCCTAATAAGCAAACTAACGTGTGTGTGCCTATGTCTACAGGAGTTAAAAACCCACTCTGAGCCAGCAAAACTTTGCCTAAGAGAGCCCCCTTTCGAATTCATAGATCTTTGTCGGTTAAAGTGCGAAGCAAGGAGAGTAGAAGCCCATCACATAGACTTTGAATAAAAAATCGTGTTGATTCCTAATTTGCTTGTTAAAACATCATTCTGTTTCTGTTTCAAAGTTGAACAATGTTTGTGTTTTCATGTAACAATCTTTGTATGCTAACATACTGGATTGTTTGGTTATGTGTGCTGGTTCTGAGAATGTTTAAACCCCACCAGACTAAAAGCGTTTTAAAAACGCCACCCAAGAAAGAATGAAACCCAATAAGGAGCAGTCTGGAAAAAAACCCCCACCCCCCCAATGAGCAAACCTGTTTGCTAATTAGCAAGCCTCAGTGGAAAGCCCACTGAAGTACCATTTCACATTATATGTAAGAAGTATACCTTAACAGATCATGAACCTACTGAAATGCCAATAGAACTACCCCCGAGTGCTAGTTCTAGCCCCCAAATAACTATGGTCTCTAGGTTTATTGACCATAAACTTAGTAATCGACAGGCAGGTTCCAAAGGGATCTCTGGTAATTTGATGGTTAATAACCGGAAACCCTTCAGGGCATCTATCAGCCGTAAATGTTTGTGTTACCGCCAGTAGTAACAGATTGTTCTATGTATCTGATCTGGAAGCTCAGAACATATACCGGTTGAACGTGCACGTCTTATCAACTTTGTAGAAAATTGACATTGGTACAGGTGAGATTTGGGCAACTATGAATATGCAGCTCTCATGGCTATGGGATATATAAACTGGGTGACACATCACTCTCGAGTCTATTATGTTGAAGGACACAAGCCATACCTATCTCATGTAGGACATTTTTGTGATGAGGTTTAAAAGTTGCTTTCCCGACAGCATTCATGACACAATCCGCAACTACTAATATGGTGTATCTACTCAGAACACTACTAAGACAGCTTGGAGACCAACTGGAAAGGTTGTTGGTAGTGTTAAGCCTCATTGGAAACCCACTGGACTACATTTTGCATTGTATGATAACTGTCCTTTAACTAGGATAATAGAACTCATTATTGACCCTTTCGAACTTACCCCGAGCGTTAGTTCTAGTTCCAAAGTTACTATGATCTCTAGGTTCCCTGATTGCAAACTTAGTGATCGAAAGGCTGGTTCCAAGGGGATATCTGGTATTTTTGAATGCTAAAACATTGTATCATTGTATATAACCAAAAAAAAAATTCATTCTTAAATTCTTAGTGTAGTATGACTTACAGTTAATTCAGACTGTAACTCGGTCTTAACCCAGAGATTTAGTGTACGTTTCAGTGCATTATTTCTTTACAGACAAGAAGTTGTCTAAGCCCCGAACCATTTTTCTCATAAACAACTTGTTTTATCAAACATGTTCGGGTTAACCAAATCAAACATTGACACGGGTCATTGTTTGAGGGGGAGAATCAGTATTTCTCACAGTTGTTGCAGGTCAAAAGGACGTACTGTTGCTGATTCTATTGCTGAAAGATTGACACGACCAACCGCTTACAAGTTCAAGACAGATTGCAGTATCATTCCTGTCTGGGTATTCTAAAGGTCTTGTTTCAATTGCTCACTTGATATTTGTGCTATTTCACCTCACCTCATACTTTGAGGGGGAGATTGATACATTTTAAGTCCATTCTAGATCAAAACCATTCACAAGTTTCATACTTTTGATCGGGGGAGAAAATGTGACTTAAACATGTAAAACGGATAATTAATGATTCGATTGATTCTAAAATGCTAAGTCCTATCCATGCATGTGCTAAACATCTTTCGATTATCGACGCACATGTGTAGGGGGAGCATAAGTGTTAATATGATCAAAAATGTCAAGGTACCAAAAGTTTGTGTTATACACACGTATCTTGATAAATGACAAAGAATCTTTTGTTTCATGTTCGTGAAAGTGATCTTATGGAATGCTGAGGAAAGAGATGTTGTACCACCAGGGTATTCGTATGAATGCTCATGCCTGGTCTTCGGACTGCGCCCACTAGTGAAGTGGATTTCCATAAATGTACTTGTACAAGTTTGGATTTCCCAAGGCACTTCATATCTTTCGGGATATATTTCAAAACATCATCAGAAGCATTCTGATTTAAACTTTCGTTTGTGCCCCAAACAAATTTTATAAGCACATCGAATGTTTTTCAAATCATTTTTGCCACAGGCCTTCTACGGTACTTAATTGTATTAAGAAGTAAAACGCTGAAAAAGGAATTGTACGGTATAGTCAGCAGATAGTAACTGTACTGACTCACTCTTTACCATTCTATTAGTAGAAATACTTATAGTGTGTTAGTCTTCGGACATCTGGTCTAGAGAACGGCGAACATTAGGGAATCTGATACTTAGGTATTAGAGGAACTAGCTTGTCACGTGCCGGAAAACCTGTCAAGAAGGTTCTTTGAATGAATCTATCTGATCACAGGTGCAGTATTCATACTGTAATCATTGATCCTCACGGAATCAGAGGTTAATGTAACCGACCAGATTGAGTATCGTCTATACTCGGTCCCTTCAAATATAAAACCTTGTGTGTTCTCAAAATGTTTTTCTAGAACACATTAAGTGGATTTTACATAACAAAATGTTTTTGTTGGTGACTAAATTGTTCTATCATAGCGAATGACGACTCAAAGTTTCCGATGCAAGACACATGCTCATATCCATACCACAGTATCTGAAGTAATCAAGAAAGAGTTTACTTACAAAGCTTCCGCCAATCTTGACAAATCAATGTCTTCTTTCAAATGACTAAATCGTTATGGTGATTAGAAGAGATACACATTCAAAGCTTTCCAGATTACAACAGATATGATGAATGTGAGACTATAGTGCAGCGTATGGCAAAGTCAAAGTGAAGAAGATCACAAAGTAATTCAGAGAAGTAAAGCTTAAAACAAAGTCAAAGATCATGATCAAAGTCATCTACATCAGTTCTGATGATCTGATCAAGGTGTTAAAGATGAATTTCCAAAGCAACAACAAGTGAAGTACATATCTACAAAAGAGCAAAAGAGACAAGCACGAGTGAGCTTTAAAACAACTTCTCATGAAATCATCTAGGGGGAGATTGTTTTGGAATCACATAATGATCCGAACAAAGAAGCTATCGGTCACTCGAAGTACAAGAACAAAAGTCTAGCTCGTTTAAGCGTGTAATTTTATGTAAACGGGCCATTAATGAAAAAGCCCATCAAAGCCCAAAGGCCTCATTGTAAGGCTATATAAAGCCATTTCTTTTCTTCATTTTTTGAGGTGAGACAAAAAAGCTACTCCATAATACTTTTCATCTTTAGGGTTTGTAGCAACTCTTGTTTCTTTCAATCAAAAAGTTATTTGTTTTTGTCGAATTTTTGTTAAGTCCATTGTTTGTATTAACAAGATTTGTACCAATTTTAATACTGTCTTTTAAATACCTGTCATTTAATTTTATTGTTATTTAAATTTCAGCATTGTAATTTTCTTTTAAGTTAATGAAAATTTTAAGTTTTCTTTCAATCAAAAAAGCTATTGATCTTGTGATTAATTCATGGAATGATCTAGGGATCCTACACATCAACACACCTTGAGGGGCGATTGTGATCTTGATTTGCTCCATTATCGTTTGATTTGAGTTCTTGAGATCGTTATCTTTGCATCACTTCCTTGACTTGAATCATCTGATATTGACTTCCTTGATCAACTTGTGCTCTTGACCAACATGCTCATACTTGTTACCTACATGTTGAACATATATGATTATAAGCTCTAACAACCTCCCTAATTGATGATTCTTTATTTGAATTATGAGACTACTTTGATTGTGGGAAGATTAGAAATCAACTATCTTGACTTTGAATGATTGACTTAAAAGCTTGAAATTGAGCATGAGTTTATGAATCCGACTTCGCTAGAATGAGGCTGCAACACTGTCGTCTTATCCTGAAATAAAACAGTTAGCAATAAAAGATGAATATGGCTTTGTCATTCATCTTGACTTCGGTTGCATTAACTCCGTTTTCCCCATTTTATAGTATAAATACAAAAACATGTAATCAGGTAGATTCAATGAGATCTCCACTTGACAGGATTTTCCATCTCAAAGCGAGGGATCTCTAACACAATGTATTAGATTCACCATGCTTGCTAGTTCTCATTACCGGAACGTCTCAAAGCAGACAACACGGTAAGAGTGAATCAAATAGTTACTATCTTTCTGATTAAGTCATCAATTCATTTACTGGACTCAACATTGATATACCAATTATCACAAGCCTCATTCATAATAGAAATCAAGCAATTCCACCAACCAAAGCTTGCTTGATGTGGCACAAGTGCAGGATTTCCATCTTCATTGTGAATACTTAAGTATCACATTCGTATGTCTGGCAAGATCTCAAGGATAATGCGTAGGACTCTTTGTTACAACCTGTGAACTTTGTGGTGTCCAACAAGTGTATTTTGACATTGTGTCCTAATGAGATTTATACTATGATCTCTTCTGGCTCTAGACTCGATTTGTGCACTTTTGGTTTTAGTAATCGGAGGCTGGAGCAAACTGCCACCTATTCAATATCAACAATCTCGGAGTGAGATGTCAATAGAGATAACGTTTTAAATCTCCATACAAATGAGACGAAGTTTCTTCTGAGCGAAACCAATGGCAGGGAATGGACTGTGCATTGCATCACTGGGCATGACACATTCTCAATACAACAAATCATCTTGTGTTTTGATAGATTATGTATTGACCCAGTTTCTGCCTAAGGTGTAAGGAGGGCTTCTTTCTTTTCACCCTTTAATCCATTAATTCTTTTTCATCTCAACCCCTTCAATGCTTACCAAGACGTCAACTAACACCTTGTTGTGATTGTTCCAGTGTTAGCTCAATCTTAGTCGGCATTCTTCCCTTATACACATTCATCTCCAATCATACCTAAGGACTGCTATTTCTAACTATGGAGTGTCCTTGGGTAGATCCCTCCGGTTCTGGTTGGATCGTAGGACTTATTCCTAACCTAACCACCTTATGACTTCAAAATCATCGTGAAATTAATAGGTTGTTGGGTATGAGATCGAACCATAAAACCATTTTCTGACATTGTTATTTTCAAATACTCCCCCTACACATGTGCTCCGAGATTCGAAATTGTTTAGCACATGAAGGAAAGAGTTGCACTTAGAGTCTTAAAGATCACATTCTTCTATATCATATTTTAATTACAATTTTCTCCCCTTATTTTAAATAATAAAACACTTAGTATTTGAAATACCAATTGATTAAAATTTGACAAGAAATGAAAACTTCCATGGGGAGAAAAATTATACTACGATATTGCATGCATACAGGATTCCGATAAGTCCCCTTCAACATTATATGTGGGATACCAATATTTATTAAAACTTGACATTGGAATGAAAAATTGATATGACACCACAAAATGTTGAAGACGGAGTGAGATGCCTTAGTGAACAATGTATATTAATAATTGACATTATAAGTTTCCACATTTTAATTTCACAAAATGTGTTTGGATACATAAAATTGACATTTATGAGATGTATCCAACACATTAAAAGGCTTTGTTTTAAAAAAAGCTCCCCCTCAGAAATTGATTCACATAAAAGACATTCTACGAACTAAATAATTTGAAAATTATTCGAGGAGGGAGTGTTTTGAACACACAATTTTAACAAAACCACACTTTTTTATGGAAAAAAAAAAACTAAAATTATAATGTAGACATATTGGACATTGAAAGTACTTTTTGAAAAATTTGTGTTCAACGAATTTTAAAAACATGATAGACAATACTTCCCTCTTCTATTTAGAGTAAGCGCTCTGAACGTACACTTCCCTAATTACATTCGGTGAACCGAGTAATGCAACTGAAAGTACATAAGTCAATAGAAAAATTTAGAAATGACATGTTTGAAAGCATTGAAACTCCTGTTTTCGAACTTCATTTAGTTTATCGAATTCCAAGAGACCATGTCGAGAAATATTCTTTTGGAATTTTTGAAATTTTTCTGATTTTATATTTGTTTTTCAGGTGTTATATTTTTTTTCTATAATTCTTTTTGTTGGTTTTATATTTATTTTTTTCTTTTCAAAAATTTATGAATAAAAAATAAAGAGAATTAAATATTTACAATCGAAAGGTTTCCATCATCATGACAGTTGTAGCTAAGTGAAGTGGATGAAGTGAATCAGGTTGTTGACCTTTAATTGATGCATCAAGTAGTAGTGACAGCGAAAGACTTTAAAACAACTTGATTTTCTCCATTGAAAAATTCGTCGAACAAAGGAGCCGAATAGCAAATCCAGCTCATTTGACGTTGTTTACTTTATAACGTCTCAGCTGCTTGATGAACTTCTGTTGACATTGTGGTGCGAGGCTTGAACCGTTTTGTTCAAACGTCATTTGACATTGAGGTTCGAGGCTTGATCTGTTGTAATCAAACGTCATTTGACATTGAGGATCGAGGCCTGAACTGTTGTGAACAGACGTCATTTTTCTGTATCATCATCTGTGAATCCACTTTGACAATGGTTTCTGAGATATCATCTTTTTCAGCAACCATACTCTGAGATTTTCCTTGTTGACATTACATAAGGTACCTGCACTTAAATCAAGACTTTGTTCCTTCTGAACATTGATTGATGTACCTGCACTTACATCCAGAGTTTGTTTGCATTCATGAATATTAGGGATATCTACATTTGAACCATGTGGGGGTTCACTATCAACCTTGCTTGTGCAAGAGTCGAATAACTTTCCTGTAGGAATCCACCTAAGACCAACAGATTTGAAAATTCTACCCGTGGGTTTCCACCTAAGATCAGATCTAGGAGATGTTTTCTCATACACAGCGGAAGTCTTATTAGGAGAAAACCTATGTCCTGTAAAGATCTGCCTACCAGGTTTCTGAGTATGATTCTTTTGATCTACGGGTTTGTTACTGTTTCTGGTCTTATAGGATTGAATCTTAGCACGTGAAATTTACTTCCTTTAGGAGTTTTGTTATACAAGCATCATGATTTGTATTAAAGACACATTTATGACATGTGGAACAAACAAAGTTTTTGGAATCTGAGAAAGAACTAGAACTCTTAAAGTGATCTGCTTTGGGCACAGCCGTTATCGTAACGCGAGTACTCTTAGATACATGCAAACTCCTAGATGTTTGATTATTTCTCCTAGGTTTTGGTTTGCTACCATCAGCAGTGCTTTGAAATCTAGCAGAAGGCATCACACTAGTTTTTGAGTTCCTATCTCTTTCTTGTGTCTTTTTCCTAGCTTCATCTAGATAGTGATTATGAACATGTTATTTGAACTAAATCTTGGCATGTTCTTAGAACTATTCCTAGATGAGCTAGATGCAATCACGTGATCAGGTTTTGCAAAGGCGGATTCTGTTTTCTTAGGCAAATAATGTTGAGTGACTGGTTTTGACAAATTCTTATTCACATCAACTTGGGAGGCAAACCGTTGTTTTGACATTTGAGCCCTTTCAGATTTAAACGCATTCGGTTGTCTAACAACTGATTGGTTTCTTAGTGATGGTAACACCGGTTTCCCCAAGACTGATGTTTTATCAAACTTAGTATCTACACTATTTCCTTTTAACTTCCTTAAGTCATTTTTTAAAGCAGCAATTGCAAAAACCTTTTCCTGAATCTGAGCTTTTAATTCAGCATTATTAGCAAGCAAAGATGTTGTCTGTTCTGTAGTCTTAGATCTCGTGATTTTAATAGAATCATACAAATCTTTGTAATGCTGTTTCAAAGTCTCATTTTCCTTACGTAATGTAGCCACACTATGTTCTAATTCGATGTTCATTGTTTCAAGTACATCAATTTCCTTTTCAATCTTGGCTTTATTACTTGTTTCATTCAAAATTTGACCATGTTGCCCTGATTTTAAAGATTGATTTTGATATTTAAGTTCGAGAGCAATGCAATGTGCTTCCATTCTTGAAAAATCTTTTTGAAATTGGGCAACTGTCTCTTTGAGCAAAATATTTTCAGACTCGAGTGATTGTTTTGAGTATTCAGTTGTCTGGTTATCAGGTGATGAATCAAGCATAGGACTTTTAACTTGACATGTTTCAGGATACTGGTCAACCCTACCTTCAACAATGATTTCAGGTTGCTCAGTATGTTGTTGTCCTATAGCAAAGATATTGCATTCAGCAGTCAATTGTACCTCAGCCATTGGCTCTTCGTCATAAATGGGTCTGATATCTGCATCATCAGCATCTGTATCATTCCCTGACCTGCTGCTGTCATCTTGCACTGTTGAGTCTGTCCTAATGCTTTCTGTGTCAACCAAATCAGCATCCAATGCTTTACCCGTATCAATCTTACTCTCTTGCGTCTGCATCTGTCTTTTATTCACCCTTCTTTCATACTGTCTTTGATGACGTGTTCTTTCAGCAACGGACTTCTTAACATTACCCAGGTGTTGGAGTAGTGTATCTCTGAAGTGTTGAACCTCGAGTCCAGTGTATTCAACAAAGTACGTGTCTGTCATTTGACTGTCATAATCCAATGTAAACTTTGAATCGATGAACTTTTGGAACTGGTTGTTTACCACCCAAAAGGCTGTCATGGATCCATCTTCTTGAAATTCATCTTTGTCAAGTTGCTTTTGTAGTTGATCTACGTTGAGGAGCATTGTTCTTGTGAAAGTATCAACATCTTGACCAAAGAGTGACATGAATGCCCGTTTGAATCCATGTTCGATGCGAGTGCCTTTTAAGTCATCTTTTGAAAGAACTTGAAGGTGTGAATGAAGAGATCGAAAATATGCCATGCATCTTTCTTTTGCTTTTGACATCTTGTATTTGATTGCATGCACATCTTTTGTTTCAGAATTCAAGCTGCATTCCTTTACTAATTTGCTGGATGCAGTCTCTGAATTACTGTCTTCTTTCTCAGAACAAGAATGTTTTGTATGACAACTAAAAAATCAAAAAAAAAACATTCAATGAATCAACCATTCAATGCTGGAATTAGGATATGTGAATGATCTTCTTGTGTTTGCATCACCTTCTTTTGTTTCAACAATTGTGGAGTCTTGTGTTGATGAAGAATTAACTCAAGCATAGTATTTCCCCTGAGGGACATCCATGTAAAGATCATTGCATCGTAAAATGAATTGAGCATGATATCTAGGTTATAAATCTGCAGACGCGCTTTATTTCTGAACTGAAAGCATTTCAAACGTTGTTTTGAGTTTTTGGGTCAAAGTAAGTCTTGCAATCAGTCCTGAGAAATTATTGTCTTTGGTAAATGATTTTCTAGAAAATCCAAAGTCTTGAGAGAATGTATCTCCTTGAAGATATGCCATGTTACCAAAATCTTGTTTAAAGTTTTCTATGAGAAACTTGAGTTGTGACTGAATTGCTCGAAGACTGTCATGGAGTTGTGCATTTATTCTTGAAAAGTATGTGTCTTCTCTTGAACTTTAGAAGTTGAACAGAAGAAATGGTATGATTGTCTGAAGAACACTTGGATGATGAGTTCCGCAAATTGGTAATTTGACATTGTTATTAAGTTGTGAATATAATATCGGATTCTTAAGTGTTGATTAAAGTGTTGATTGTATTGTGGTGAGAGAGAATGCAATTAACTTCCACGGGATTTTACAACTCTATGATTAAAACCGAGAAGAAAAAGATTACTTGTCGGGATTTTACAAAATCAATAGAAAAACCGTGAAAGTAGAATGATTTTGAAAGAAAAATATGGTGTAACCTAAAATTGACAATTATCCGCTTAAAACTCTTGCATATTTCGCTTGGTTTTAAAACAATGCATTGTTTTCTTGTATGAAACAAGAACTTGATTCGTCTTTGAAAAAATCAAAACTTGCATATTTCGCTTCAGTTCCTATACATATTTCGCTTGAACAAAATCCTGCATATTTCGCTTGACTTGAAAAATCTATTTTCGCTTGGCAGATAAACTATTGCATAATTCGCTTTAAACATTCAATATATTTGCTTCGTCTTAAAACTTGCATTATGATCGCTATCACAGCGTCTAGACATATTTTCGCTAACATTAACAACGATATTTTCGCTTCTCATTTTTTTAACATATTTCGCTTCGAGTTAAACCTGCATATTTCGCTTGGAAATTTAACGTACATATTCCCCTTGAAATTACACCTGCATGTTTCGCTTGAGCTGTCTTACATATTCCGCTTGCAGTCACTTTTGGGTGAAGGACCACACACACAAACAAACAACTTGTCCTTGTGTTGTGAAGCACAAAATGTGGATCTTTTGACCCGATAATCTCTCAACCCGTTTGGACCCCAAAAAAATGAGATAATTCACAAATAAGCCAAGAAATAGAGCTTGAAAGTAAAGCTCGAATAATCTCGAATAAGCATGAAGAAGCTCGAAAATAAGCAATCCAAAATTATATAGAAAACTCAGATACAATTTGAAAGATCTAACAAAAAGGGACGTGACCTTTGACATGTCTAATATCAAAACGAAAGAAAAAAACCACGACAATGATGAAAAAAGAAGAAAAAAATAAGCCGAAAGTAATAAGCTTAAAGAAAAATCTTAAAGCTTATCATAGATATATATATGCTACTTAATGAAGCTTTAGAAATAGTAATTAATAAATTGGAAGCTTAACAAACAAAACCTAAAAACATATAAAGACGTGTGCATATTACCCAAATAAGAGCCCACAATTTTAGCTTATAACCACAAATCCAACACTAAACACCCCTTGGCGAGTGATACCACATGTTATCCCTAAATATAATCCAACCACAACAATAAGCAAACCCAAATAAGCCCTTGATGAGTCGGTCAATATAAAAGAAAAAGAGAGAGAAGAAAAGAATATGGAATGTTAGATTAAGAGAGAGAAATGGTGAGTTACAAGTGAACACAATTTTGATGCATTTATGCCCGTCAGTCCTATTCTAACTACAAGAATACACAAAGATCATCCAGTTGAACAAATTATTGGAGACTTGAATTCAGCGCCTC
>BQNB010036932.1:10218-49790 GCA_026074375.1 Tanacetum coccineum | reverse complement strand
ATATTGTGCGTGCTTGTTCATCTTCGGGTTATCGAGTTATCCGCACTAGATTTCCGGATTGTTGGTCGTTATTCCAACAACAGGGTACATTCACTATTTGATAATGCTTATGTAATCCTGTTAAGAAAAAAGATAACTCTTTGTACTTCCTTTCCGTTTGTATCCGCGGTGGTTGTTCAAAAATGGCCCATTCAGCCACTAACAACAACGACGCCCACCGGTCGTCCTGCAGCGGAGCGCGGACCGACTATCTCGTTTGTAAAGAAATTAGAAGCACTTAATCTATTCCCTAAACTTATAAAATTAATTATGGCAATGTCACGCCTTTAAAAAAAATTATGGCAACGTCATTGTTATAAAATTCAAGGATTTTATTTATCTTTTATTTCTTTATTGTTGATAACTATAACTTTGAGTTTCTTGTTTTTTTACTGATGAATATTTTTTTGACTTAACTTATTTTACAAATGAATATTGTTGAATATCATGTAAGATTTACCTCAAATTCTTGTGAATACAATGTTATCTAGACACATAACATCTTGTTCTGCAAACTAGAGGCGACAAAACATGCGGGCGGGAGGCACCGGGCAAAACGAGCACCGGGTTAAAACGGACAGGGGCCAAAACGGGCACTGATGGATAAATGGGTTATCGGGCGAATTTTGTTTATTTAATAGTTTTTTTATGTTTTCGTATGTTTTTTACGATTTCGTCTGGTTTTCGTCCGTTTTTTACGTTTTTGTCCGTTTCTACGTTTTCGCCCTTTTTTACGTCATCGTCCGTTTTTTACGCTTTCTTACGTTTTTTTACGTTTTCGTACTTTTTTACGTTTTTGTCCGCTTTTACGATTTCCTCCGTTATTTTAACGTTTTCGTCCGTTTTCTAACGTTTTCGTCCGTTTTTTTACGTTTTTGTCAGTAAAAAATGGGCGAAAACGTTAAAAACGGAGGAAATCGTAAAAAACCAGACGTAATCTTAAAAAACGAACGAAAACTTAAAAACGGACGAAAACGTAAGAAAACAAACGAAAACATAAAAAACGGCTGAAAACATAAAAAACGAACGAAAACGTAAAAAAATCGGGCGAAAACGTAAAAAAACAGCCGAAAACAACTTGGTCATGGTGTTGAAACAACTTGGATTCAAACAGCTTGGTTCTAAACAAGTTGGGTTCAAACAACTTGGTCATGGTGTTGAAACAATAGTCCATGGAGTACAGGTTGATAAACGTGTTTGGTTTGAGGTGGAACTACAGGGAGCTCAATGGAATCGTAAAGCTGAGGTTTTTCGTGTTAGTAACGATGATGCTGAAGTGGCTCAAAGACGGTTAGAGGACAATCAACTTGAAGAAAAGACAAACACAGACTGCTTTGAAAAGGAGTAGGAAAAAGTACACCTTGGTATAAAGCTGGGGCCAAACATTATGGTAACCGGAGTACCTAGTCAAGAGGGTGCAGAGGGTAATGTTGCTGAAAAGAAGAAAGTAAATGAGTCTATGGAAGCTAATCTAGGGAAATTACTAAAGTATAATGCTTGGTCGATAAGGTGGTCCCTGGTTCGAGGTTCCAGCATGAGGAAAAGATATTAAGTATCAGTTATATTTAAGTGTTACTCCTAAGATGAAAATGGTAGGATATTAGGAGCAAACTTAATATAATTTAGGGACTTAACTGTAGGTTGTAATATAAATTAGGATTAGACTAGAACTATAAAGTGTTTAGCTTGCCTTGCAAGACACGATGTTTCCTATTCGAATTAGGATAGATTTCTACCACATCATCTCTATAAATAAAGATGAGGGAGGATGCTAGTTATTCATTATCCTTCCTCGTTGTAATAGCTTTATTATGTTTTTAATAAAGGTTTGGTACAAGGACATAACGTGTGCATATACTTGTCGGTTCTTTGTAGTCTCTCATGTTTGTTGTCGTAATTGTCCAACAATATCATTTTTGCATTTAAATTAGTTAAATTGACAAACCACTAACCTTATTTACCGCTTGACCTATTTACTTAAACATGTTAAACGGGTCACAAACGGGGTTACACGTGTTATGCCTGTGTGGTTGAGAGTTGAGTTTCTTGACATGATTTATAAATGGGTCGGGTTTGGATAGATGTCATAATAACCCGCGAACCCGAACACGACTCGATTGCCCTAACCATGATAGCCCATCTTCAAATCATGACCCAAAAGCTAATAGCATCTTTAATCAAAACTCTTTTATGAGAAAAAAATAATCTAAATTACTCTTAGTTTGTCTATCTTCTTTTTTGGTTTGTTTAACTAATTCTTTTTGAGTAAAAATAACAGCAAAAATTGATCGAATTCATATTAGTTTTACTTAGATTTTTTATTACTGAATTTAAAGAGAGTTCTAATTAGTTTGTTAACCCTTAAAAATATAATTGTCATTATGAAAAGAAAATAAAATTGCTTTTATAGTTGAACATGTCTTTTGCAAAATTATATAAAAAAATTATACGTATGTTTGACTTGTTACACGTACAGATAAATTAACTGGTTGGCTCGTGCTAACTTGCTAAGCGTAACGGGTATGTTATACAAATAACATGGGCTACTAGTAAATGATAGGGTTGGCATGCCAAAGTACCTTTTTTTTTATAATTTTGAAGGTACAAATTCTAAGTTAGTACGTCATCGCTAGAGTTTGGTATCAAATTCGTGTCGAGTATGTGGATGGTTGATGCAAAGTCGATCTCACATCAGTAATGTTTGTACAATTGATTGATCATCCTTATAATGACTATACATGGTGCCGGTCACACCTAACTAAAGTTTCTCGTCTATTTAGCAAGATCGTATAATATAATCTCCTATTATGAATGTTGGTTAACTATAAAACATAACCTGTTTCATTCTTATCTGCTTCTGCATAACTTCTACCCGTTTAATCTGTGATTAATCAAAGACAACTCAAAATGACATGACTCTTTCTGATTAAGTAAGAATAACTAAAATAGACCTCCCTTACCCAATATATGCATGTATGTTGATTAGACATGAATTATAGCCTGTTGCTGATTTTATATTTACCAATATGTGATTTCTGGTCCTTTGTTGTCTGCCGTTCTTTTTAGTACCATAATACTTCTTAATAGATGTAGCATGAGCTTAATACTTCTTGATTTTATCTTCTGTAATTCATCTATTGTGTCTTATTTATCAGATAATGTATTCTTGTGTCTGACGACTCCATACATAAGACACAAGCCCAGCTTCCTTTAAAACAATTAGAAGCTAACCAAACTTTGATGGTCCACGTACGTTACATGTATAATCTTTCCTAGCTAAAACTTAATAATGCTTACCCTAAACTATTCTACTAAAATTTCCAATGCGTGGTATCTCGAACTACTGTGGGTGATTTTAGTGTCATCGACAGGCCATTAGTAATTGCCGATTTACTAGAGACTAATGAGATTTCATATTCGGCTGGGATACGAGTTAGGGAAGTGTGGAATGCACACTCGTTGAGTTAATATGTTTTCGACCATGAAAAAATGCAGAGGTTAAGGGGGCTGCGCCCCCTTGCGGGGTCAAAGGGCAGCGCCCCTTACGGGGTCAAGAGGCAGAGCCCCTTGCTGGGGTCCCACTTATTTCCGTTGTTTTTCCCTCTTATTTCCCCAACCGTGACTGTTAGAAAAACAGTTGTAAAAGTTGGTTTTCAACCAACTATTAACTCACAAAACTGCCTTTACAATCGTTTAACCAGATTGATAGTCTCATACTGAACAGACGATATACCAAACATGACCTCTTTTGCTCTTATTTGGTTCTTGTGCCTAAACACAAATTGTTACTCTCTCCTTCGATTATCCCGATAAAGATTTCCCCTGCAACCAGGCATATAAATGGCGAAATACTTTATACGAAAAGGGAACTCAACACGATACAAGCAAGATATCCAGGATCATCACACACCCTAAACTTCTAACAAACGTATAAAGTATTTGTTGTGATCATGGCTAAACATACGGTGAAGGAGATGACTACGAATTTTGAAAAACTAGATAAGTTTGAGGGGCATGACTTTAGGCGATGGCAGAAAAAGATGCATTTCTTGTTGACTATGTTGAAGGTGGTTTATGTGTTGACAACACCGATGCCGGAATTGTTGGAAGATGCAAGAGTAGAAGCAATAAGGATAAGGGCAAAGTAGGAGAATGATGACTACATATGCAGGGGTCATATATTGAATGGTATGTCTGACTCTTTTTTATGTATATACGAATGTTGAATCGGCTAACGAGTTTTGGGATTCACTTGAATCCAAGTACATGACATAGGATTCTTCTAGTAAGAAATTCCTTGTTAGTAATTTTAACAATTACAAGATGGTCGATTCTAGACCGATCATGGAACAGTACAATGAACTCCTTATGATCCTTGGACAATACACATAACTGGCTTGAAAATGGATGAATCCATTTTTGTTTCAAGTATAATTGATAAGTTGCCTCCTTCCTGTAAGGATTTCAAACATACTTTAAACATGGTAAAGACGATTTGTCTTTGGTCCAATTGGTAGTCACTTGCGTATAGAGGACTCTCTAAGGGCGCAAGACAGTGACAAAGGCAAGGGTAAAGAAGTTGTTGGACCTTCTGTGAACATGACAGAAGAGGGTAAAAATAAAAAAAACAAAGGAAAGAAACGTGATTTCAAAGAACACGGTAGTGGTTCGGGTTCCAACAAGAAACCTAAGTTGGAATGTTAGAAGTGTGGTAAGACTGGTCACTTCAAGAGAGATTGCCGTAGTGGTAATAAGAAGAACGCAAATGCTGGTGGTTCGGAAAGGGTCTAAGGACCATGTTCCAAACCAAGGGTCAGAATTTAGTGCCTGTTTGGAAACAGATTTGTATAAATATCATTACATTAATTTCTGAAGCATTTTATGTGAAGGTTGATGCAATTGCGTGGGATTGATTCTGGTGCTACAACTCATGTTTGTAAAGATCGTTGTTGGTTTAAGACATATGAACCGGTGGAAGACGGATTTATACTTTACATGGGTGATGATCATTTCGCTCCTGTTTATGGAAAAGGAAGTGTAGTGCTGGAATTTAGTTCTAGAAAATCTATTACTTTGTTTAATGTGTTATATGTTCCAAACCTTCGTAAGAATTTAATTTCTGGTCCTGTATTAAATAAGTGTGGATTATAAGCAGTTATGAATCCATTCTTATTCTTATCGAAGTGTGGTGTATTTGTAGGATTTGGTTATTATAACAATGGTATGTTTATGTTGAATTTAAATAAAGTTCCGGATGATTCGGATTCTGTTTATATGTCTTCTTCTACTGTTGTTAATTCCTCATTATAGCATGCTCGTTTAGGACATGTACACTATAAAAGAATGCTTAAAATGTCTAAAGATGAATTGATACCTGTTATTGATGAAAATCCTGATAAATGTACTACTTGTATGTTAACAAAAATCACTAGACAACCATTTAAAAGTATAACAAGGAAATCTGTCTATTCTTATGAATGATACATAGTGATTTGGTGTGATTTTTATGCATGCAACACCAATCTTTAGGTAATAAAAATATGTGATAAACTTTATTAGATGATGCGTCAAGGTTTGCTATGTTTAACCTCGCTACATGCAAAAGATGAAGCCCTTGATAAATTTAGAATTTATAAAACAGAAGTTAAATTGCAACAAAATGACTTAGTTAAAACCTTACGCACAGATAGAGGTGGTGAATATTATGATCCTAGATTTTTCCAATCTATCATGAAATCATTTATTAAAACAACAGCTCCGTATAATAGGTCCATATACACCACAGCAAAATGGTGTGGCTAAAAGGAAAAATAGAGCTCTTAAGGAAATGGTTAATTCCATGTTATCTTACTCAGGTTTGAGTGAAGGGTTCTAGGGTGAAGCCATGTTAACGGCTTGCTATTTATTAAATTAAGTTCCTAATAAAAGGAACAAGACTACTACCATAAGAACTTTGGTATATAAGAAATGAACGAATCACTCCAACTTGGGCATTTTTGCGAGTTTAGGTTGTAGGGGCGTTGTTAGGTAATGAGGCTAAAACACACATCATTTGTACCATATAATACCACAAAACACTAAATCGAAACGGACTAAAACACTAAAATAGATAAATTAGGTTTGCAAAATAAGTTTGTATTGTGTTTTTTATGTCTTACATGTACAAAGGAATAGTGAAAACAAAGCAAAAAAAGGTAATTTTTTGGGTGACTTTCAAGACATTTTTTACGTTTATCGAGGCTCTAACGAAACGTTAAAATATTCTTCCTCGATCAGCACCATTGGAAAGAGAGCACTGAATACAAGTCCAACGTATAGGCCATTCATATGTAAACCTTTTATTATAGAAAGAGCACGAAATTACGAGTCAAACGGTACCGGCCTTTCATTTTTGAACCTTTTTCGTCCCTGATTGGACCTTTTATAATAAATGAACCTGCTTGGCAAATAAAAGGGTTATATATTAATTTTGGTATAATATAATTGAAACCATGCCTAGCACAGTTGGTAAACTATGTGGGCTTAAGGTTTCACCCTCGAGGTCCTTGGTTCGAATCTGCAGAGGGTATAATCCCCTCAAGCCACGTCAGCTGCCACGTGGTGCCACATGGCTGTCTGACCCGTTGACCCGCCTATTGACTGGCGGTCAACCACCGTTGACCGATGGTCCGACGGTGGTCAGGCGGTGATCCGGCGGTGGTCGACGGTGGTCCGCCACCGTTGACTTTCGGTGACCGTCGCCGTTGTCCGTCGTTGGCCACCGTTGACTGCCGTCGTTGACCGGTGCTCCGGTAGTGGCTCCGGTGACACATGGCCATATAATTATTGATTACGAGGTACTGTTCATTATTGCAGGTACGAGGTTGGGAATACAAGGTTCGGGTTTCGAGGGTTCTAGAAGCTGACGTGGCACGTTGTCATTGGTGGATCCAGCTAGCGGTTATGAGGTTCGCTGCCCAATGCTAATCATTGGCGTCTTAATAACGCGTTGGGATGAAATGACTATAATACCCCCGGACTTTGCACTAGGACGCGTCCGGACCTCCTGAAATGAAAAAATTGCCCCTCCCACCACTTGAGGCCTATATAACAGACGCTGAGCATCTCATTTTGGTGTGTTAGGATTTTATTTTTGTAGTTTACCTTCAAAAAGTTGTAGTTTTAGCTTATTTAGGTTTTTGTACAAGCTTTTTCTAAAGCTTATTAGCTTATTGTAATAATCATTTTGAGCTTATTAATGAAGATGTTTGAGGTTGGTTAATGCTTATTGTTTTTTATCTCTTTTTTTATTTCTTTCATTTTCTTATCTTTAGCTTATTTAATAAGCTTATTTGAGCTTATTATTTTATAGCTTATTTTCTTTCTCAAATAAGTTATTTTATAGCTTATTTTCTTTCTCAAATAAGTTATCCTTTAGCTTATTTATTTGAATTTAAGCTTATAATCCTAAAATAGCTTTTGCTTATCTCATCTTTTTCTCTTTTCTTGTCTTTACTTTTTCTAAAGTGCTTATTATTTGATTAAGCTTATGTCAAGATCATAAAGGAAATCGTGAGTGCTTAATCCTCGGCTTATTTATTAAGCTTTGTGTTTCCTAGATTTTGGTAAGCTTAATCTTAGCTTAAACTTTTTTTTAATAGCTTATTTTTCTTTTATTTAGCTTAAAGTTGTTTGCTTTTTGGCTTATTTGCTTAGATCTATTCTTTAATATTACTCGTCTCAAGTTCACTTTTATAAAGTTTGAACACCTTGGTTTCGGGTAGATTTAGATCTAAAGTTTTCATCTTTTTATTAGCTTATTGTCTTTAGAATAAAATCTAGCTTATTTTGTCTTAGTAGCTTATTATTATCTTGTTCATCTTAACCCTTGTTTGTTTTAATGTTGATGAAATCTATCCAACTCTAAGGCCGGAGCTTAAGGGTCTTATAAGGTTGATAAATAGATAAAGTTTTGATCTTTATGGTTTTTATGGAAGTAATTAGTAGATAAAGTTGACACCTTTATTTGCTAATTAGTGAAGTAGAAGCTTTTTAAGTGACAAGCTTATTTGTTTATTAAGTTTGTAAGATCAGGTGGTTTTATATCATTGCGGTTCTTCATTTCGGTTCCATTTTCTATCCCTTTTCAATTAATTAGTGTAGTTTTAGTATAAAATATTTTTCTTTGTTTATTTAATTGTTATGAGTAGTGAGTAATAACTTGTGTTTGCTAAGTGATTTGTGATTTGGAATTTAAGTGCGGTTTTAAAAAGGTTTAAAAAATTAATAGTCATTAGAATTTTCCAATTTACATACCGTTATTTTCTTTTTTTAATGTAATTTAAAATATTTGTCATTTATTTTAAAAGGCATTTTACTTTACTTGTCATTTATTTTTTGAACTTTGTTTTCTAAGGATTTTAATTCGTTAAACCTTAGCCGCACTTAAGAACCATTTCACTGTCATCTTAGACAAAGCATATTTGTCATTTAATATCTTTTAGATCATTTTTAGTTTAATCTTTTAGTTTTAAATCTTAGAATTAATATTAGTTTAATTTTTAGTATAAAAATAGTTTAAAACCAAAACCAAAAACTTGAATGAAAATCAAGCTCGATTTACAACTTGAGCGTAGATTTCCATTCATCTCTCGCCGAGGAAAACGATACCCGTGTTGATTACTTATTATTCTTTCCTAAGAATAATTTGTATGATACTTTGCTTACGTATACGTATATGTATTTTCTATAAATATATATAATATATTTGAGGGTTTATTTGATATAAACGCGTTGAAAAACGACGAACATCAGTCAACATTCAAATTATTATTCAAATTAGCATTCAATGAAATGGTAAACGTTTTTTGAATTGGTACAACCATCAATTAGCATTAATAGTATCCGAAATTATAATTCTAGCATTCAACGAAATTATAATTCTAGCATTCAATGATATGGTATACGTTTTTTGAATTGGTAGACGTTTTTGAATTGGTTTTCATATTTCCTATATAGTTTCAAGTTTCAATTCTTACTCTTTTCAAGATAGAAGGTATTAAAAGGTTTCTATAATATACGTATGCGCACAACTGTTATATGTGTACAACTGTTACATGCGTTTCAAGCATTAATTTTTTAAGTTTTAAGTTTTCAATGTTTTGGGCAAAATGATTTATATATTGTATAGATTTACATTCTTTGCTTTCTTTACTTTTTTTAAAGAATCAAAATCAAAACAAGAGAATGAGAATGGAAACTCAATTCTCTAATTCTATTCTTTGACGCAACAAACACGAGAATTAGTGTCCTTGAGTTGAGATTAACATAGACTCAAAATTTAGCATAGACCCAATGAACAAATCCTAATCATTCATTTTTTCATCAAAATAATAAAAACCCACTTTTCACATCTTTTTTAGAATAAAATATCTTGTAAACGGTAAATTGTAAACGGCAAAAAATACACCATCGCGACGAGTGTTTTTTTATCTTTCAGTAGACATCCACTTCGATATACTTTCGAAGAACTTTTTTCTGATTTTTTTTCAGTCACGTCTGAAAAAATCACACGTGATTTGTATCACAATCACACGTGATTTCATAAAATCACATGTGATTTTCATAAAATCACATGTGATTCGTGATACAAATCACATGTGATTTTTTTCAGACGTAACTAAAAAAAAATTCAAAAAAAAATTAATCGCAAATATATAGAAGTGCCCCTCTATAGAAAGATGATTTAATTCTCGTCGCAATGGTATGTTTTGTTTTGCGTAACAATTAACGGTTTGTGAAATATTTAATTTTTAAAAAGAGATAAAAAGTGAGTTTTTTTTATTTTGATGAAAAAATGAGTGGCTAGGATTGATTCATTTGGTCTATGCTAAAATTGGAGTGTATGTTGAACTTTTCCTAGAGTCCTTTCCTATTCTTGGATTTCCTTTCCATCCTACCAAAATCCCCTGCATCCTTTTGAAATTATGGTTTTTCTGAATAGTTTAAAGTTTGAGTGACTTAATTGGAACAGTGATCAAACTTTGTTACTATTTGGTAACATTTTCCCTTAATTTAAATATTAAATGCTCCTTTCCCATTCTTGGATTTCCTTTCCATCCTACCAAAACCCCCTAGATCCTTTTGAAATTTTAATTTAAATATTAAATGCTGAAGTGCTTATAACAGTCCTGATTATCACCCCCTATAATAACAACCAACAAGAGACCACAAACCCTAATCTTATCAACCAATCGAAACAAAGACGGGTAGGTTTCGTTTTTATTTATGTTTTTCGTATCTTAGTAAAAACCGAAACAAAGAGATTTGAACAACCTTGTTCTTGTCTTTTTCTTGATGTTGTGGTTTCGAAAGTTGACTAAGAAATGAAAGCTTCAAAATTCGTTCTTGTTTTTTTCTTTTATGAATCGAACCAAAAAATTGATATGAACACTTGTTGTTCTTGTTTTGTCTTTTTATTGTTTTGAAAATTTTACAAGAATATTTAAGCTTCAAAAGATCTATGATGAGTTTTCTTGTTGTGTTTTGGATCTTTTTTTTATTGATTTGAGTTATGAGTTAAGATGTGTTAGTGATTGTGTTGGAATTGTTGTTAATTGATGGTGGGTGTATGGTTGTGTTTAGATCTACATGTTTTCGAGCAGTGTGAATCTAGATCTGTGATGAGTAACTTTTAACTCTTTTTTTAAAGAAAATTTGTTGAAAGTATATTAAAGTGAATATTTATAAAAAGATAATCAAATGCTGGTCGATGGTCGAGATGAGTGCTTATAACTCTCTAGATTATCACCCCTATAATAACAAACTTTTAACTCTCTTTTTTTTGTTTGTACAGAGCATATCATCATCCTTCAGAGTCAACCTATCTACATGGCGGTATGTTAAACCTAATTTATACTACATTATAAAGCATTTGGGACATTTCATTTTTAGAAAGTCTGAAAATTCATACTGTACTTTTTTCTTTTATTTTTATGGAAATATCTCTTTATTACAATAAACACATCCATCTAACAACATCTTGTAACAACTTTTTGTTATGTGCAATCTTGACCATCATCTTAACTAAAAAACCAATTTTATTTTTAAATTGAAATATCTTTTGATCTATTTATTTTTTTATAATTTAATTTCACCATATTTTCTAAAATTTTGTGTTTTTTAATTTAACATCCATTTTAATATATGTTTATTAATTTTTGGTTTTTTTATTTTTAATGCTCCCTAAATCATCACTTTGCGCGGGTACCATTCTAATAAGTTATAATATTAGTATTTTTAGCGACGTCAAACTAATTGTAAAATGTAAATTGCATATAATATTGATGTAATGCCATGCTCAATCAATGTCGTCTTGTCTATCTTGACTTGTAGCTCGGAAGACACCGAATGGCATTTTGTTCGAGCTACCTAGTAGATAGGTTCATTGATCACATACGTCCATACATTCCAGATAATTCATTCGAACCACATTTCCAACTCATGTAAAATAAACTAACGATATTATATAAACATAAATGATACAATTATGCCTTGAAATTTGGGAAATAAATGCATACATTGCGCTACGACTAGTTTACAATATCACATAATACGGACCTGTAGGGTGCCATTCAAATCTTTAATATTAATAAGAAAATAAACCTCCTTCACATATAGCAATAGACATATAGGTATAGAATCGAAACTCCGTGAAACTTCGATTTGTTGTTTATTATGTCACAAGACAAGAAACACCTGCTATGGAGCATGGCTGCCAAAAGTTTGTAGCACTCTAATTGATTGCAATCGAGCTTCAGAAGACTAATTAGCCAAACCAAAAACAGCTATCTTGGTTTGAAACTCATCAAACAATAAGAAATTGCAATACAAATATATAGGGATGAAAATTTGAACGTTGAACCGTTTCACGTAGATACTTGAAACCCTTCTTGCACGAATTATTAGTGCTTTTAGATCCCCGTGCACGCACGGGGTTTACACATAAATCAAATTTAAGAGAGCTTAAAACTCTATATATTTCAAGTTTTCATGATAAACAACGCTTTAACGATCATAAATGTGACATGTCTTTCGTTACATGAAAAGAAAAAATTAACTTTCTCACAAACTCTAAACTCCAATTTCATAAAATTAATATGCAGAACTCCTTCAATCAACTTCACAACTAATAATCTTAACAATAGGCTAGCCAAACAAACCTGGAAAATATATTAACATAAAAACAACCACCTAAAAACTGTATAACCAACACATCAATTATATAAGTCTAATAAGACAAACTTTAAACCCCGAAACATACTTTAGCAACTAATGTGCCATTCAAAGATGACTACTTATTAGAAACAAATTTATGGCATTTCTCCAAAACGGTTTATGCTTTGGACGACTTTACAATCAATAATACATACCTTGTATCCCTTTTAGAATAAGTGAATCAAATAAAAACATATACTTTCACCTTAATAGCCGCTTGAACATAACAAATGCATCAAACAAACTAATCAGGATACTGCAGTAAAGGATTTAAAAAAACTAAGGATATTAAAAAACTACACTGGAAAGCATGTGAGCAACAATGTAAGATTACACCGGATGAAGCAATAGACCCCAAGTGACTCATTGGTTCACCAACATGTTTGACAGTATCTTGGTTGAAAACCTTCTTTGCCTGCAAGAAATATCCAAACATTTATGCATTTCATCAACAAAAAGGTTGCATTAATATAGCAGTAAGTTACATAACTAAGGGAGTGTGCGGCTAACACTATCTAGAAATCCTTTTTCTTTAAAAGAAAGAATTACGCACCTCAAATAAAGGCAAACACTTCCCAATTCTAATAGATTAATTAATTCTACTGAACTTTACACAAATATTTGAAAGACTTAAGAAGATGACTTACAAAATTTGATTTTTAGTGATATGCTACCTTAGTACAGATTTTACCAACAATAGATGTGGTCTTAACACGGTATAATCAAGGAATAGTCCGAGAACTAAGAAGAATTGCATCGCACACAACAATTCACAATATCAACAATAGTAGAAATGATAAAACTTTGTCAAAGTGAGTAGTCTAAACACAGGTCAACAAAAGGATCACGGTATCAAGCATACTTAAAAATGCCATCCCTTATGAAGAACTTGTTTGCATATTAAAAATTATCTGCTATAATTTTTAGTAATTGGTATTAGTTAATTAGTTTAGTTTGTATTTAAACCATATATTAGTTACAGAGTTACAGATTTTAAGAACTCAAAATGGGCCAGAGAGATATAGAGAATAAATTTCAGGAATAATTTTTTTTATCAAATCAAGAATCAAAACCACTTGAGTTACCTCTTGTTTTCGGTAGCAGTACATTCTTGAGAGTAGGCAATCCATTTTCTGCAGCAAACTGCTAGCTTTTTACACACTTTTGTTCTCCGCATATAAACACAAAATTGAACTCGGATTTTATAGTATTTTCTCAAACTGGACTATACTTTATTACAGAATGCATTATTTCTAGAAGAAAAATAAAGAGTTACAATTAGCATTGTTTAAATTTATAAAGTTGTTTGTTTTATTTACTATTCAAACAAATTTTATTAAAGCTACTAAGATACTTAAAAGTATCCCCCTGATTTGTATTAAAATTAAACCCTATGTGTCCAAAGCTACAACGATATTTATAATAGCATTATAACACATCCCTGGAAATCATAAGAATCCTAACTTTATCCAACAATCAATATATAATTGATCATCTAAAACATTTATTTAAAATAAATTAATAATAATTAGACAATCATAATTAATAAGGAAACATTCTTTTTTTAAAAATACAAAAGTCTTCACTATTCGTTTTCCTTTACTAGATAAAAGATTTCACCATATTTTCTAAAATTTTGTGCTCTTTAATTCCACATCCATTTTAATATATTTTTATTAATTTTAGTTTTTTTTAATGCTTCCGAAACCGCTGCTTTGCGCGGGTACCTTCTAGTAGTAATAACCTATGAGGTATATATATTTTCGTGTTTTTTTACCCCTTTACCCTAGATGTATTGGTTGTGTGTGTAGTACCTTGTTATAAATGCCTTTTTAATTTAACCTGTTTTATGGACTTTACTTATTGCAGTCAACAGGAAGAGGCACAGCTCTACCCTTCCCCTGCAAAATCAACCTGTATACCGTCCTTTCATCTTTTCTAAGTGCCTTACTTAAAAGTCTACAGTAGGGTGTTTGTTTCTGCCTTGATGCGACATCTAAGCCCACCAGTTTTCTGGCTTATTTTTGAAACTTAGGGGCTTGTAATAAAGTTATTATAATCATAATCGACCTTATATAAGTTCCCCAAGTCCTCAAAATAAGCTAGAAAATTAGGCTTTATGAAATATAAGCCCAGAGCCCCAATTAAATGGTGTTATTATTAGACTTATGGGCTTATATATTAGTTTTATCAATAAACTTATATAAGCCCGCAAGTCTCAAAATAAGCCGAAAATTAGGGCTTATAAAATATAAGCCAAAATGGGCTTAAGCCGAAACAAACACCCCCTAAAACTGTCACATTTGAGGCTTAAGTTTATATATTTCAAATTTTATATATGACAAACATCCCAAAATGGAAAGATGATCAGGTGAGGACTGCCTCCGTGATAGTTTTGTCTGACGAGGTTGAAGAGGAGGTCAAGAAGTTGTTAGCCATGAAAATTCATCCAAAGGCGATTATTGAAGGTCTCTTTTGATGTGTGCCATCAGATTTAAGTTATACTCACGTGTATGTATGTCATTCTTTTGTTTGATTTTCAGGTTTCCACATGGCTTTTAAATGTGCTCGAATTGCATTGTTGGAAAGGGTCAAGTATAACAAGAAGCAAGATTCTGACTTGTACTTTGTTACACATCACAGGCACTTGATATTCAATATTCTTATGTTACTTGCAACAAATAATCTATAACGACTCAGCTTAGTGTGTAATCTGCGTCATCAGAGGCACCTATGAAATTGAATTTAGTCAGTTGATGCAATTATTCTCCATCCAATGAAAGTGTACTCTGCATATTAACCTTACGTTCATTGGCTCATGCAGAGGAATTCAGATCAGACTTGATTCAGATTGCAAGGACTATATTGAACTCTAAAATTCCTTCACAAGACTTGGTGGAACATTTTGCTACCTTGGTTGTTGATGCTGTGAAGTTGCTAAAAGTGAGTACTGACTATTAATGTGCACCAACAGACTATAATTGATTTATAGACTGCCATTTTCCTTACGAATAGAGGGTGTATTGGTTGACAATATCCGTGTCTGATTAGTCAGTTT
This sequence comes from Tanacetum coccineum, assembly GCA_026074375.1. Lineage (NCBI taxonomy): Eukaryota > Viridiplantae > Streptophyta > Magnoliopsida > Asterales > Asteraceae > Tanacetum > Tanacetum coccineum. Next base: position 34,438 of record BQNB010036932.1, on the reverse strand, counting down.
GATTTATGTTAGGGAAAATTCTCAAAATAGACCGATCGCCTAAAGTGTTTTACCTTTTCTAGACCTCAAAAAATAAACTTCTCAAAATAGACCAGTTGCCTCGTCTCTCAAGTCGCCTAAAAAACTTTTCACTTTTTGTGTAAGTTACTTTTCAGACATGTTTTTAAGAGACCTACTTAATGTACTTTTATGAGACTTTTTTTTAATTTACTTTTAAGTTATTTTTAGGACAAAAAAAGTCTCCTAAAAATACATGAAGTAGGTCTCTTAAAAACATGTCTGAAAAGTAACTACACAAAAGTGAAAAGTTTTTTAGGCGACTTAAGAGACCGGACGACTGGTCTATTTTGAGAAGTTTATTTTTTGAGGTCTAGAAAACGTAAACACTTTAGGCGACCGGTCTATTTTGGGAATTTTCCCTTTATGTTATCTGTTGGCAATGGCAGAGGATAGTTAGGGAGAAGGGGTGCTGCCCCCCTGAAAATCTGAATCACAGTTACCAATTTTCATTGACTTCAGGTTTAATTATTATTATTTTCATTGTGGCCCTAGAACCTTGGTAACAAGATGCACGTGGGTTTTGTTGATTGTGTTCGCTTGTAGTCCGGTAGAAATAAGACTATTCATAATTGTCAATTGTTTAAGTTATCACATAGGATGCATGTTTTATGCCCTAGGGAAGCTGTTGAGTTCATTTTATAGAGCTATTGTTTTTTTTTCATAAAAAAATGAAATCATTTAGATCTTTATCTGCATATGCTGGTACACGGCGCCTAATTGTACTCATTTAGTTCAAAAGATTTGCATATATTGTCATGATGTAAATATGTCATTTGCATGTATATTCCTTTATAACATACCTTTGTCTTTATGTGTCAGGACGACACAAACTTGGACTCAATCAACATCATTAAGAAGGCTGGAGGGTCACTGAAGGATTCTTTCTTGGTGGAGGGGTGGGTTTTATGACCTTATTCTTTTATTTCTAGTACCTTCAAAAAAGGATGATCCGACCCAAACCTGAGTAAGACTATTCTGGTCATTGATCATATTTGGGTTAGCTCGGTTAATCCTGCTAAGTAGGGTCGGGTGTTGGTTAGCTCGATTCATCTATGAACTTGCCAATTCTATGATCACTTCACTCATATTCAGGGTGACCCTAACCCGGCCAACCCAAAATGTTATAGGGTCGGGTTCGGGGTGTGTTTTTAGCCTCAACCACGAATTTACCCGAACCGAATCACACAGACACACACACACACATATATATATGTATATATATACATATATATATACACATATATTCACATATATACACACACATATACACATATATATTTATTCCATGTCATTGCCACGTATGCTCATAGTTAGCCTCATATATATGTTATAGATATATATATACTATATATTAATATTATATGTTCTTTGTGCAGATATATTGAAGACATAGAAAATGGTATTGAACTACCAAAGCGGATAGAAAACGCGACCATTTTGTTTGAAAACACAACTATAGATACCGACATTGGTGCTGACTCAGCGGAAAAGGGTGCTCAAATCTTTGATGCAGGAAGTGTTGCAATAGAGCATGCCGTTTTAGATGGAATTAAGCGTTTGGATTTAGTTACTGGTGGTGAAGTTGCATCGACTTTTGACAATCCAGAGTTTGTTAAACTTGGAGAATACAAATTTATTAAAGAAATCATGATTGGCGAGGATAAGGTGATCAATTTTGCGGGTATCGAGATGGGTCAGGCGATGGAACATGCCTGTACTATTGTATTGAGGGGTGCAAGGTATGAAAGACTCTTCTTCTACATGCTCTTTTTATAAACTGATCCCTTTTTTTTGAGACAAAACCTCCTTGATTCTTCCACACTCATTTATCTAAGGCTAGTTTATTAAGTAGATATCTTTGAACTTTCAAATTTCTATCAAATACTTCTCATTTATAAATCTTGACCTTGTTCAGTATATCCTTGCGCCTTCTTAACAAAGTGAATGAATAATATCCAGACCGATGAGGGAGTTTGTAATTGCTCTGAAATAAATCAGAATCTTGCTTTATGTCTTTCTTTGATGATACAACTATTAAGTTCTTTCTTTTTTGTTGACTTATTTTTAGAGTTTGACATATGTAGTGATTCTTCTTGCTTTCTTTTGCAGTTCCCATGTTCTTGATGAGACAAAAAGATCATTGCATGATGCTTTATGTGTGGTATGTCAGACCATAAATGATGGTAGTAGGGTTCTTGGTGGTGGATGGCCAGAAATGATAATGGCAAAGGCGGTTGATGAGTTGGCCCGAAAGACACCTGGCGAAGAATCTCATGCTATTGCTGCTTTCTCCCGGGCTCTTCTTGCAATCCCAACAACTATTGCTGATAATGCTGGCTTGGACAGTGCTGCATTGATTGCTCAACTTCAAGCTGAACATCATAAAGAGAACAGCAATGCTGGGATCGATGTTATAACTGGCTCTGTAAGTAAAAACAGCATTTAGTATAACAATTTGAGAGGTTTTTACACATTCTGAATACATTTTGGGACACTCTTGAAATCTTTGATACATTTCCATAGATGTAGTGGCATGGGTTGATATTTTCTCTTAAGAATTTGTATATGGGTTGGGTTGGTTCAACAATGTTAAACAAATTTATATAAGAAAAATACATCAAGTATGTTAACTTATTTAATCCGTTTATCTTTTAGTAAATGTTTTATGTTACCTATTTGGGTTGTTAGAAATAAAACATGAACTGAACCAACCCATTCTAAGTAAATGGGTTAAGTGCCACCTTATATGTACAAAGTTTTGATGTTTTTTCTCCTTAATATGTTGAACAGGTTAGAGATATGTCTGAGCTTGGAATATCCGAGGCACTCAGAGTGAAGCTTTCCATATTGCGATCTGCACCTCGAGCTGCAGCAATGTGTCTGAGCTTTGAATATCCGAGGCACTCAGAGGGAAGCTTTCCATATTGCGAGATCTGCACCTCTAGCTGCAGAAGTGATTAGTCGTAAGGTTGTGTGTTTCCGTGAGATGATGTTTAGGCTTATTTTATTTACTATATCCATGATAAGTAAGATTATTGAACACTAGCAGTGTTTGTGAGTTGGTTTTCTGATTGTACTCAAATTGAGCACCTGCTTAACGGAACTATTTGGTTAGTTTTTTTGTTTCATTAATTTTCATTTCAGATAGTGGGAACGTTTTATCTAGAAAAGGGATTGGTTTGCATACTTCTACAGAACTTGAATCTGGAGAAGTTGATATTACATCTTCAAAGATTGTGAAATGGAAGATTCTTAGACATGGAGGTAAAGGTTATTGTCAACCTCATCATAGCAAATCAAAAGGATTCAGTGTTTGTGAATTTTGGAGCAATGCTGCATAATATCTCAAGAGATGATTTACTTGATTTGTATTAATATTGTGTTGCTCGAAAGACTAACTTGCTTATGGTCCCGATAGAAGATTTGGAGAGTGCATTTGCTGAAAATCTTAGGATTATGTTTGATCCACCACAAAGTGAAGATACTGTGTGGAGTTTACCTATGCACATTCCTATAGTGAACTGGAGATATTATGATTCATGTAATGTTTATTGTTTGAACTTATCATTAACACAAACAACCATTTTTATGTGTGGAAGGTCATATCCCTTGTCAGAAGAAGTGTGCAGAATGATGCTTAAGAAGAAGTTGTTTGCTCAATATTTATTGAAGTTAAGAAAAAGCTGGTAAAATCGATTGAGAAGAAAGCTGGGATTAAAGATTAAGTGTTTGAAAGAATTATCAGCATATCTATGGAAGTTGATGAGTTGAAGATTTAGAATGGAGATGAGGAGAACAACACTTGGTAATAATGGGAGCGAAAAGTTAAAGATTATATTTACACAATTAGCATTTATGAGTAGTGTTAGCATCTTATCTTATATTTGGCTGTGATTTCGTTTTAAGCTTAGTTTGGGGATTGTGAAAATCAAGGATGATGAACTCATGTTCTTATAGCCTTGTTAAATAAAATTTATAATTTTTCCTTAGTTTTTATTTCTTTTATTAAATAAATGGTTAAAACGGGTGTGCTTGCGAATTAAATGATTTTTGAACCTTATAATGGACATTTTCTGTTCTTGTTTGATTGTGAGAGAGTTATAAGTTAAAGGGGAATAAAATTATTTATTTCCGGGTATTGTTTTATTTACATTGCGTGTGGGACCAGCAATGGCTTAGTGTGGGGGAATTTGATGAGTGCTAAAACACACATCATTTGTACCTCGTAAAACGCTAATAAACGGACTAAAACACTAAAATATGGATAAATATGTTGCAAATATGTTTGTATTGTGTTTTTATGTCTTACAGGTACAAATGATTGAAAACAAATCAAAAAACGGTAATTTTTGGGTGACATTCGACGGTGTTTTTACGTTTATCGAGGCTCTAACGAAGTCGTTAATATTCCTCGATCACACCATTGGAAAGAGCATGAAATTACGAGTCCAACGATATCGGCCTTTCATATGTGAACCTTTTTATTTTGAACCTTTTTCGTCCATGTTTAAACCTTTAGTAATAATAAACTTGGTCCATATTAATTAAGGGTTATATAATAAAATTGGCATATAATAACTAGAACCATGCTCTAGCCCAACGGCTAGAGTCATTGGTTTCTACACGAGAGGTCGAGAGTTCGTACCCAGGCTTGCCTAGGGTGAGGATTTTCCTTGTCGTGACACGTGGCCCACTCAGGTGGTCAACCGTCGTTGACCGGTGGTCCGGCGGTGGTTGACCAGTGGTCCAGCGGTGGTTGACCGGTGGTCCGCCACGGTTGACCGTCGTTGATCGCTGCCGTTTACCACAGTTGACCGGTGGTCCGGTGGTGGCTCCGGTGACGGCGCCGACGACACGTGGCCATATAATTATTGGGTACGAGGTACTATTCATTATTGCAGGTACGAGGTTGGGAATACGAGGTTCGGGTTTCGAGGGTTCTAGAAGCTGATGTGGCACGTTGTCATTGGTGGATCCAGCTGGTGGTTACGAGGTTCGCTGCCCGATGCTAAACATTGGCGTCTTAATAATGCGTTAGGACGAAATGACTATAATACCCCCGGACTTTGCACTAGGACGCGTCTGAACCTCCTGAAATAACAAAATTGCCCCTCCCACAAAAACATCCCACTTGAGGAACCTATAATAACAGACCTGACATCTCATTTTGGTTTTGGGATTTTTAATTTTGTAGTTTACCTTCAAAATGTTGTAGTTTAGCTTAGGGAGGTTTTTGGTATATAAATGCTGTATATATATCTATAAGCTTATTAAGCTTATTGGTTCAGACGGCGGCTCGAGGTGATGATTGGAGTACGAGGTTGGGAGTACGAGGTTTCTAGAAGGCTACGTGGCATGCTCTCATTGGTGGATCCAGCTGTCAAAAGCTGGCGTACGAGGTACGCTGAAGGATAACGTGTTTGGGGCGAAAAGATGAAAATACCCCCCATCTTTGTGCTATAACGCGTCAGAATGGCCTGAAAGGACGAAAATACCCCTCCCACTTGGTGACTATATAATCACAGCAGCTGAATTCATTTGGTGTGTTAGTTTTTAGTTTATTTTTCATAGTAGTGTAGGTTAGTTTTAAGAGTAGTGTAGTATAGTTTTTAGCTTATTGTAAAAGCTTTTATAGCTTATTTAGCTTATTGTAATCAAGATTTTGAGCTTATTAATGAAGATGTTTAAGGTTGGTTTTTATTAAATGTTTATTATTTCTTAATGCTTATTTTCTTTTTATGCTTATTCTTCTACTCTTTTTTTTGCTTATTTCCAAATAAGCTCATGCTTATAGCTTATTTTTGGATCCGATCTCTTAAGCTTATATTCTAATAAGCTTCTTTAATAGCTTATTTAGACTAGCTTATTTTATATTGTTTTTGATTTAGAGCTTTTCGAGTGAGCTTATTTTAGCTTATTTTCGATTGCTTATTTTTCTAGCTTATTGTTTTTAGATCTAATCCTTAAATATACCCGTCTCTTGTTCACTTGATTGAACACCTTAGTTTCGGGTGGATTTAGATCTAAAGTTTTCATCTTTTTATTAGCTTATTTTGTTTTAACTTTTCATGTCTTATTTCTTACTCCATCCTTCTACATCTAAGGCCGGAGCTTAAGGGTCTTATAAGGTTGATAAATAGATAAAGTTTTGATCTTTATGGTTTTTATGGAAGTAATTAGTAGATAAAGTTGACACCTTTATTTGCTAATTAGTGAAGTAGAAGCTTTTTAAGTGATAAGCTTATTTGTTTATTAAGTTTGTAAGATCGGGTGGTTTTATATCATTGCGGTTCTTCATTTCGGTTCCATTTTCTATCCTTTTTCAATTAATTAGTGTAGTTTTAGTATAAAATGTTTTTCTTTGCTTATTTAATTGTTATGAGTAGTGAGTAATAACTTGTGTTTGCTAAGTGATTAGTGATTTGGAATTTAAGTGCGGTTTTAAAAAGGTATAAAAATTAATAGTCATTAGAATTTTCCAATTTACATACCGTCATTTACTTTTAATGCAATTTAAATACTTGTCATTTATTTTAAAAAGCATTTTACTTTACTTGTCATTTAATTTCTTGAAACTTGTTTTCTAAGGATTTTAATTCGTTAAACCTAAGCCCGCACTTAAGGAACATTTCACGTCACTTAGCAAGCATATTTGTCATTTATATCTTTTAGATCAATTTTAGTATAACCTTGTAGTTTTAAATCTTAGAATTAATATTAGTTTAATTTTTAGTTTAAAAATAGTTTAAAACCAAAACCAAAAACTTTTATGACAATCAAGCTCGATTTACAACTTGAACGTAGATTTCCATTCACCTCTCGCTGAGGAAAACGATACCCGTGTTGATTACTTTTTATTCTTTCCTAAGAATAATTTGTATGATACTTAGCTTGCGTATACGTATATGTATTTTATATAAATATATATATAATATATCTGAGGGTTGTATTTGACTAACATCAAACACATTCATATCATAAAAGTTTAAACAAAGTCTTCACATACAATAAAAAAACATACGAATTACATTGCAAATGACAAACTACTCGAAATCATACGAATTACATTGCACATGACAAACTACTCCAAATCAAGTTTTTCCATTTCATTGAGAACTTCGTGAAATAGTGCAGCCGAATTAACTGTATGTTGTTCCGGATGCATATGCATTTCCATTGTTGCCTTGAGTACACTTATCTTTCCACGCAAGTGCTTGCAGTTTGAGCACTCTCTATTTCTTGAAGATCCTAGAGAATAGTTTGTAGGTGTTGAAGGTCCAGAAGAATAGCTTGGAGGCGTTGAAGGTCCTGAAGAATAGCTTGGAGGTGTTGAATGTCCTGCAGAGTAACTTGGAGTCGATGGAGCTCCAGGAGAACTCATCAATTGACGAAGTCGGGTCTCTTTCCATAAAAAAAATCCACATCCAAAATGTTTCGGAGGCTGTTAAATAGTAAAGAAATCAATTCTTTTAACAACTAACCAGAATATTTATATATTACACAAATAAAAAACATGTGATTGTTCACCTTTGATTTTGGACATGCATAGTATAGTTTACCATAACTCTCAGGTTTATACGATTGTCGAAGAACTACATCTCCTTCTGCACAACTACACGCAAAAGCTTCATGTGGCCCCATATTCACCATTTTTTGTATGGTTGTGATGGTAAGAGTGTGTGATATGTTTGTGGTTGTGATGGTAAGAGTGTGTGATATGTTTATGGTTGTGATAGTATCTGTTTTTATGGAATAAAAGAGTTTTTGGCAGGAGTTTTTAGCGGGAATTTTTGGCGGGAGTTTTTTGGCGGGAGTATTTGGCGGGAGTTTTTGGCAGGAGTATAATGTATAACCATAACATATTGACTCATCCATTAAACGTCTAATGTATAACCATACCATATCGACTCATCCGTTGAACATCTAGTATATAACCATAACATACCGACTCATCCGTTGAATATCGAATGTACAACCATACTATATCGAATCATCTGTTGAACTTCTAATGTATGACCATAACATATCGACTCATCCGTTGAACGTCTAATGTATGACCATAACATATCGACTCATCCGTTGAACCTCTAATGTACAACCATAACATTTCGACTCATCCGTTGAACCTCTAATGTAGAACCATACCATATCGACTCATCCGTTGAACATCGAATGTACAACCATACCATATTGACTCATCCGTTGAACGTCAAATGTACAACCATAACATATCGACTCATTCGTTGAACCTTTAATGTACAACCATACCATATCGACTCATCCGTTGAACATCGAATGTACAACCATACTATATCAAATCATCCGTTGAACCTCTAATGTAGAACCATACCATATCGACTCATCTGTTGGACATCTAATGTATGACCATAACATATCGACTCATCCGTTGAACGTCTAATGTGCAACCATAACATATCGACTCATCCGTTGAACCTCTAATGTAGAACCATACAATATCGACTCATCCGTTGAATATCGAATTTACAACCATACAATATCGAATCATCCGTTGAACCTCTAATGTAGAACCATACCATTTCGACTCATCCGTTGGACATCTAATGTATGACCATAACATATCGACTCATCCGTTGAACGTCAAATGTACAACCATAACATATCGACTCATCCGTTGAACCTGTAATGTACAACCATAACATATCGACACATCCGTTGAACCTCTAATGTAGAACCATACCATATCGACTCATCCGTTGAACATCGAATGTACAACCATACCATATCGAATCATCCGTTGAACTTCTAATGTATGACCATAACATATCGACTCATCCGTTGAACGTCTAATGTATGACCATAATGTAACATTCCGTATTTTAAGGTCATTTATGACACCATCTAATTTACTAATTATTATTATTTTTTTTCGTACGCGTTTACTTTTAATTCTTATTATATAGTAAAATCGCGTAAACTAAAAAAATCAACAATTAACGTAAACGGACACCAAACGAATTAAAGTTTTCATCAAGTAAGCAATATATTATTTTTACAAAAGTAATAATCAACTTTTTATATTTTATTTTTATTGGTTGGGTAAAACGTTTACGTTTTTTTAATGTATGACCATAACATAGCGACTATCCGTTGAATGTCTATGTAACATAAATATCGATCATCCATGAAAACTTAATGTACAAACCATAACATATCGACTCATCCGTAGAACTTTAATGTAGAAACCATCCATAACGATCATCGTTGATATCGATTGTAAGAGAAACCATACCAGAATCGAATCTTCCGTTGAACCTCTACTGACGAACCATAAATATCGACTCATCCGTTGAACCTCTATTGTAGAACGCATACCATATCGATCATTCGTTTGAACATCGAATGTACAACCATACCATATCGAATCATCCGTTGAACATCAAATGTACAACCATAACATATCGACTCATCCGTTGAACCTCTAATGTACAACCATACCATACCGATTATATATTTTATAAAAAATAATTGTAAATAATAATTATATATTTTATAAAAAATCATTTTAAATAATAATTATATACGAACCGAGGAACCGGACCGACCCGGCCGAAACGAACTAATTATATATTTTATAAAAATATTTTTAAATAGTAATTATATATTTGATAAAAACTCATTTTAAATAATAATTATATACGAACCGAGGAACCGGACCGACCCGGCCAAAACGAACCGATTATATTTTTTTTCCCTTTTGGTATCCCAGGCGACATGTCATTGGGGAATGTATATAGTTATTAAAATAACTTATGGTGGTTTTGTATTTGATATAAATGTGCTTTAGGAATGTTTTAGGATTTTAGTGATTAATTTCAGAAAATCCCCGTCTGAATTTAATCATCCTATAGAAAACCCGTCCAAAATTAATTTATTAGAAATTAATTTCGGAAATTCCCTGGTTTGGAGAGACAATAACAAAGATTTGGATTTCTGTTCGGTGTGTAATACGAGTAGATGGAAAGACAGTAACACACCGGGGAAGAAAGTTCCTAAGAAGGTGTTGCGTTACTTTCCGATCATTCCTAGACTACAACGTTTGTACAAGTCTAGTCACACTGTAAAGGAAATGATTTGGCATGCTACTGGAAAGTGTACGGAGCCCGGTAAGATGCAACACCCGGTTGATGGTGGAGCATGGAAGAAATTTGACACCAAGTATCCAGATTTTGCAAAAGAACCAAGAAATGTTCGACTAGGGTTGGCTGCTGATGGTTTCAATCCGTTTGGCAACCTTAGTCAGGCCTACAGCATGTGGCCGATGATATTGACAACATACAATCTGCCTCCGTAGTTATGTATGAAAGAGAGTTCTTTTATGCTGACGTTGTTAATTCTTGGCCCTAAATCCCCGGGCAAGGACATTGATGTTTACTTGAGGCCTTTGATTGAGGACCTTAAGGTTTTATGGGACCGGAAAGGTGTCGAGACTATAGACGTTGCTTCAGGCCAGAAGTTCAATATGAGAGCGATGGTTTTATGGACCATCAATGATTTTCCTGCTCGAAGTAGTTTGTCTGGGTAGAGTGGGCAAGGTTATAAGGCATGCCCTACATGTAATAAAGACACTCTATCTGTTCGTGTGTTAAGCAAAACAGCTTATGTTGGCCACATAAGATTCTTAAAGAAGCCCCATAAATGGAGGAGTTCACGTGAATTCAATGGTGAAACCGAAAACGGAGATCCTCCTAGAGAATTTAGCCGGGATGCAATCATGACTCAACTTGATAGATTGCCCACGCGTGTGAAGGGTAAACATCCCAGGTTCGGGGGTGTGAAGATAAAACGCAATGTTCCTCATGATTTAGCAGATATCATTGATGTTGTTGATGAGGACGATGATATTATTGATGAGGAAGACCCCATTCCTTATGATTTAGCAGATTCTGATGATGAAGACCTCGTCAACCTTGATATTGATGATGGTGTAAATGTTGTTTATTCTAGTGAAGAAGAAGATTGATCTTTAGTTGTAACTTGTAAAAGACGCTTATTTTGAATGAATGAATGAATGAAACTGTTATGGATTGTTCTAATGTGTATATTTATTTGGATGTCCACCCCATGTACCCACCGGTTGCGGGGGTTACTTCATTAATCGAGGTAAGAATTTCTGGATTATTGTAATACAAGCGTAAATTTGATACATATATTGAACTTGCTTGCCTTGAATTTTTATGACTTTATCACTAACTTGATTTTGCAGGCAAAGGCAAACGAAAGCCCAATTTGGGCTGCAGGGGAGCGGGCAGGCTGAATACCCGTGACAAGACCCGGAACCTTTCGCTAAAGGAAATCACAGAAACTAAAGGCCTCGTCTCGATTCATTTTGATGTGGGTGACAAACAAACCCTAAACCCTCTCAGTCCCCATGCGGCTCACTGGTCTAACTACATCGGGGAGGTCGTTAGGAGTGTGCCTTTGTACTACCCTTCTTGGGAGAAGGTCCCGAAGGAGCGGAAGGCGGCGCTCATTTCAAATATTGGGGTCAGTTATCCTTTTATGTTTATTTCATTACCGTGTTCATTTATTTAATTGTGTATATTTATCTAAATTCAGTTTTTTATTTATATCATTAAATAAATAATCAATTTACATAAATATTTAAATTAAATCCTCTAACTCTGTTTTCGTTTTATTGTATATGATTGCAGACCCTGTTTGACCTCATGCCGCACATGGAATCCTCCCGCTGGATAGACATCTACGAAGGCATCAACATGCACTTGCAAAAAGCCTACAATACCAACAAGGCTTCTTTTAAGGCCAAGCATTGGAAGGTAGACCCCCAGACTAGGACTTACGATGTAGAGGCGATCAGGCGGGCACGTTCTAAGGAGATTACAGCGGATGAGTAGGATAAATACATTCTATTTTGGAATGATCCCAAGAACCTTGCTCGAGCCATTCAAAATCGGCAAAAGAGCGTGGTTTTTTCATGTATCGAAAGGATCCGGTCGCTGGCTCGCCTTCGTGAGACGGTAATAAAACATTAGAATTATTTTACATATTATATATCATATATATCTCATTATACGCTTTGGTGTGTTGTGATTTGTCGTTTTTAATTAGTTTCATCTTATATGCATGTGTATGTACAGAGGCAGGCCTCAGACACTCAGGAGTACCCTTCACTCATTGACACCTTCTGGCGAACACACACTGTTGACGGGGTATTCCTTAAGGATGAGGACCGCCGCATATATGTAAGTTTTGTTTTAAACACATTTAATGAATTATCGAGAAAAAATTAAATGTAAGGGGGGGGGGAACCGACTAATATATTTACCATTTGTGTTTTTGTCATAATTAGGAGGGAGATGAAAGAGGGCTGGAGGCTACGGGTGAGTACACGGAGGATGAGATCAATCGATTAGCAAGAGAGGGTAAGCTTGGTGGGCACATTCTCGGTGTGGGTAGGGTATTGCCATCACGGGCCACATCCAGGCCAAGTATGCCCGCCCCCGACAAGTCGGTCAAGGGCATACATAAAAAGGTAGACTTTATGATGAGTCTTTTTAGAAGTGACTCCAAGTACTTAGATATGTTAAGAGTTTCTGAAGGGTGGTTGCTAGAGGAGTGGGGGTGTGGTGACTGTCGAGGAGAGTGGCGATGATGAGTAGGGCGAGGATGAGATGGCGACGGCGGAGAGGTAATTGTTTTATATATATTAGTCTGCTACATGGGTAGTTTAGGTCTCAATCTGGCGACATTTAAAATTGTTTCCCATATCTATCATGTTGTATATGACTTGTAAGCCCGTTTATGACTAGAAAGCAACGTTTGTAGACTTATTCGGATTTTGGACGATTTAGCTTTATTATCTTTTGGTTTTGGTACAAGTTGTGATATATTTGTATTGCGTTGATCCGTTATATTGTACTTGTGTTTTGGTACAAGTTGTGGTGAGTCTATACAGGTTTGATATTTGGTAGATTTTTTCTGGAAAAAATCCAAAAAAATCTGGAAATCGCCTGCTGTGCTATATTAAAAAAATTGCAAACTAATTCCCGGTGACTTGTCGACGGGGATGCTACCCACAAAATGACAAACTAGTATTTCCTATATGTTGACAAGTCAACGTATAAGGATAGTTTCCCCAGCGACATGTCGCCGGGGAAACTTTGCTTATTCGTTGACTTGTCAACGTATAGGAAATGTATCCCCAGTGACAAGTCGCTGGGGATAATTGGCAATTAACATAACGCTTTAATTAAGCGTGCTAATCACTTTAGCTTACCCCGAAGATTCCCCATCGACATGTCACCGGGAAATGTACCACCGTGGCACGACTTCTTTGACTGAAAAAATGAGTGGGACCCACATCTTCGCTGGGGATTGTATCCCTGACGAGGTTTCCCCAGCGACGATTCCCCAACGACATGTCGCTGGGGATAGGTTTCTCCAGCGACATGTCGCTGGGGAAAGACCAGACATTTCGCTGGGGAAAGACCCGATTGTTGTAGTGGAGAGGTTGCATAAACTAAGTAATAAAATGATCACCCTTCTTAAAACTCTTAAACTTTTCTAATATGAGAACTATATAAATATTTTTACTGATATAACATTTTCACATCGCAAGTATTTAAACAATACAAAATGAGATTATAGAAAGATAGTTTCAATTAAAAGAGCATTCGATGACTATACCTTGAGGAAGAAGCGATTCACGGTATTTACGAAGTTTTCTGGAAGGAGCTGTAAGGAAACATCGAAAAGTGAAGGTACTGCTGTTGCTGTTGATATTGGGTCTTCCTGCTGATGCAACACTTCGTTGAAGTTGTGATGGAATGTGTGAGAGATCAGGCTCATATAGTGATGTTAATCACTTTGTTCGGTTAGTTTTGATTTAATTATCTGGTTTTAATACTGTTCTCTTGATTTTTTTTATGAGATCATTACATTCGGGATTTTGATATGTTGAGGACATTCATTAAGAAGGTCGTGAGCTTAAAGATCCCAGCTCCATCGGATATCACTAAAGAAGATGGAAAAGATAATTGATGAATCTAATGAAATTTTTTTACCCAACTCATAGAGCTTTGTTTTCCCAAAAAAAAAATAAACATCAAGTTCTCATTTGTAATAGCTTCTGAGACTCGTGACGGAGCTGTTTTATAAAATATATTCTTTTCCTGACATACTATTTGTAATTATTCTGAAGACTCAATAATCGGCGTTGACTAATTGTATAAGCTTAAATAAGTTAACTTTGTTGTCAAGTTGGTCAACGATCTCCTTCGTTGGTTTATGATTGAAGAGGGATCAAAGTTTCGACACTAACTTCAGGTCAAAAAAACCTAGTTATTTAATCTGTTAAGCAAATAATTATAGAAAGTGCAGATAACTACTGGAAATAGGTATAATACGTAAGACATATCATAAACTTTAAGTTGACCTAGAAAATACAGTGAATGCAATGAATTGATTTGTATATCCGATACTACAGAATAAGTGGACAGAATTGTGGAGAGAGGATGTAGCGCAACCTTTATAGAATTATTTAAGATGTAAGCTTCGCATTCATCAGAAAGGTCTCTGAGCTCATATCTATGTGAATGATTCTCGTGTTTAGTGCCTCTATCGTGCTTGAAGCTCTCACAATCAGCTGTAGGGAAAACAAGTACAAGTAATCAGGAAAAGAAAAACATTTAGGTTCCATTTTGCAAACTTTCATCATTGTTGAAGGAAAGATAAATCCTTCAGAATAAATCTATATTCAATTTGTAGGGATCAGTTTGACCAGCCCTTTATCTACCAAAACATACCTGCTTGCGCAGCCTTGATCTTGTAGCTGACTCTCTATTAGATTGTTTTCTCTTCTGCCTCTTCAGTTCTCGTTCATCCTTTGGATAATAAAGTGGCACACATTAGTTTCTATACCCAGTGATGTATGTTTAAAGTTAATCATGGTCTCTTGGCGCAACACTGGAAATGATCAAATGAAATCACTACCCAATAGTAACAAACAACAAAAACACCAACTTTTTTGTATACCTGAACCCACTGATCAGCCTGCATCGGTGTAGCTACAGTTTGATTTGGTTGCATTTTCATGTTTCGAATTCCAGCAGATGGGTTCTAAAGGTCCATCCCCACAAGAATATTGAAGACATCATAACTCAGTGTTGTAATGAGACTCGACAGTTAGTTTGACTTTTAGTTTTCTTCACGGAACCTAGTTCATCTCCTACACTAATTCCTTTACCTATATCTATCCTAAAAATATTAATACTTGAATCAAATACAGTTCAAAATAATTAAAACACAAATATGAATAAATCCAATATATACCTCTCCACATAGACAACCTATCCCACCTCTGTACTGATGTGCGACTTAATAACGGACATCACTAGCACGGAGAACCCACTTGCCCTTCCCAACCAGCCTCGCAAACACATAAAACTCATACCAATGAGAAAACACAAAAAAGTATGACAAATTCGGATATAACAACCTCTATTAATACAAAGTACGAGAAAACATATGAAAACATTATAAACAAATAGTAATTATACAACAAAATTAAGCAAATAAATTAAATAATAACTTTAAATAGCAGTAATATATATGTTTATAAAGTCACACAACATCAATTAACTCTCTTTAATTTGGTCTAAAATTAACCCTAAGTTTCAATTAAGCCTAAAAGTAACAATACTGCAATATGCATATACATACATGGATTAAGGTACAACTAACCCTTAAAATCAAACATACATTGACCAAAAAATTAACAAATATAATAAGCCTAAATTAACACATACATACATAACCCTAAGTATCAATTGAAAATCAGGAACAACATGGAGGGGATATGACTCACCATTACCAATGGCGGTGGTTATGGGCGAAGGAAGGAACGTCGATAGATGTGGCAGCTAGCGATGGCATGGTGAAGGGAGGGAGGGGAGTGGAGAAAGAACAAAAGTTATGAGTGTGAGAGTGTGTGTGTGTGATAGAGTGTATTAAAAAAGTTGAACCAATCCCGCCCTGTGAATGAAAAGTTGAATTCAACCCGCCCAAATAAATAGAGCCCTGTTATTAATTAAGGAACATGGCCTTATTTGAGACAAGGTAATAGAGCCCTGTTATCTAAGAACGAAACCGGGCTTTATTAGTGAAAAAAATCAGAATGTAGCAAAGAGCCCTGTTTTTTTAAAAACATGGCTTTATTTAGGGGGCTCTATTTCACTTTTTGTAGTAGTGTCTATTACTTTATAAAGCATTTGAGACTTAAAAAATAAAAGTCTTAAAAAGTTTAAGAACACAAAACATTTCTTCTTATAGAAAGATTTATGTTACTTTTGTTATAAACTCAATAAATACACATAATTAAAAGTTATAACTCAAAAATTGAATATCTTAATGTGAAATCCATTTTTTAACAGCACACAATATTAATGCATCCCATAAAACCTTGTAATTTGTAACAGCCCAAAAAGTATAATAACTCATTTAAATCATATGAACTAGTTTTAATCCCCGTGCACGCACGGGGCTTGTACATTATGTTTTTTAAATATATTTATAATTTTTATTTTTTCTGTTTTATAAGTTTTGAAAGTTTAAGGGGTTATTTATTTTTTTTAAAGTCATAATAAAGCTTGTAAATTTATAAATTTACACTTAACTCGATTTATTTAAAATTAAACCACTAATGTTTTATTAATTACCTCCTCTTTTTTTCAAGTTTTTGTTTTTATAAATTTGACACATATATTTTTATGTATTTTTTTCTTTATCAGATTTCTCCACCAAAATAATGTCAATTTTAGAAGTATTTAAGCTTTTTAATTAAACATATATTAAAAAATAATAAAAAATTTGAAGCATCATACCTAATAAGGAAAGATTTTTTGTTTAAAATGCAAAAGTCCTCACTTTTCGTTTTCTTTACTAAATAAAAGATTGTAACATCCCACCACCACAACTACATACACCACCACCTTCGCCACCATCAGTCGCCACCGTCGAGGCACCCACCACCACTGAAATCCTCACGATGCTACCCACCACAACCTGAACCTTACTATCGAATTTGCTGCTTTTATAACATTTTTGAGTTTGGTAAGTTTATTCAAAAGAAATTGGGTAAAAAAACGAATTTTTGATGCACAAAAAAGCGATTTAATGTACAAACGTTTTTTTTCATAAATTTTTTTCGACAAAACTATCCACTTTTAGAAAAACTTTTCTTTCACAACTTTTTCATGCACCAACATGCACGATGTTGTGGAATTTTTTCGGATTTTTTTAAGAACTTTTTTCAAAAAAAATCTTTTTATTCTTCTTACGGATATTTGTCTTTTTATCCTTCTCACGGATATATATATATATATATATATATATATATATATATATATATATATATATATATATATATATATATATATATATAGGGATGGGTTCTAGAGAAAACCATATATTTGTAGAAAACCTGGAAAACAAAACAACAAGGTAGCTTTTGCAAACATATCAAAATAGAGGGATCATAATTGCCAAACTTAATTTTTCGTACGATTCATTTACCAAAACCAGATATACACACACACAAAATCCGATCAAAACACACACACACAAACCCGATCAGATCTACACACACAAACCCGATCAAAACACACACACAAACCCGATCAAAACGACAATCATAAATAAACCCTAATTTGTATCAAATATGGCGAGGAAGAAAAAGTTTTCAAACCGTAAGATGCCCTAATTTTTCACATTAATCGTTGTTTATTGATTTAGAAATGACATAACTAATGATTTTTCATTTTCAGCTACACGGATTTGTCTACGAACACTTGACAAGAGGCGTGAAATGGAACCCGAAGATTTAGAAAACGGTAAGTTATATAATTGTTGATATTATTGATTTTTTGTTTTATGTTTTATGTTATTTTTGAATTAATATATGTTTTTTTTTAAAATGTGATGCTAAAACATTGTAAATGTTAGGGAATCAGAAAACGGTGATTTAGATGTAAAATTTAGGGCATCATAATGTTAGGGAATTTGTTTAGCTAATTTAAGGAGTATGTATGACAAGTGTTTATGATAAAATGTTTTGATAAATTTGTGTTTTATGTGTTTATAAGCATATGTTTGAAATTAATTGGGGCATCTGTTTGGTTAATTTAAGGCGTCAGTACGGCGATTGTTCATATAGGGCATATATTTAGTTAAAATTAATCGTATGTATGGCAAGTTATAGGGCGTCTGTTTGAAACGATTTAGGTCAACTATGAGGGCATCTGTTTTGATTCAGTTGTGTGTATATTAAGGCATATGTGTGAAATACATTAAGGTATCTGCTTTTATAGTTCAAAGGATTTGTGTGAAATTAAAAAATAATATGGTTGATAATTTAGAAGGCATATGTGTGTTAATTTAAAGGCATTTGTTTGTTAATTTAAAGGAATCTGTTTGTTAAGTTAAAGGCATATATTTTTTAAATTAAAGGCACCTGTTTGTTAATTTAAAGGCATATGTGTATCTTTAAATGTTTATGATTATAATATATTGGTGGTCGTATTTGGCGTTCAAGTATATGCTATGTCAAACGCATAGCGATTCAAGTGAGAAAATGTGGTTGTGTGTGTATGTTTGTACGCCTGTTGCATATGCACTAGTTCTTCTCCGGTCTTAAGGCATAGATTTATTTAGTTTAATATGTTTTTGTGTGTGTACATTAAGGCATATTTGTGAAAAATATATCAAGGCATCTGTTTTTTTATAGTTCAAAGGATATATGCGAAATTGAAATAATATGTTTGATAGTTTAAAGGGCATATGTTTGTTAATATAAAGGCATCTATTTGTTAATTTAAAGAGTATGTATGTCTATTTAGTTAAGCTTAAGTGTATGTATGTCAAGTGTTTACGTTAAAATGTTATGCTAAATTTGTGTTTGATGTGTTTGAAATGATTTAGGGTATATGCAGGGTATCTGATTGAAATGATTGTGTTGCTAAAAGGTTGTAAATGTTATGGCATCAGAAATCGGTTATTTAGGCATTTG
Organism: Tanacetum coccineum; assembly: GCA_026074375.1. Lineage (NCBI taxonomy): Eukaryota > Viridiplantae > Streptophyta > Magnoliopsida > Asterales > Asteraceae > Tanacetum > Tanacetum coccineum. The sequence continues at coordinate 15,312 of BQNB010036932.1, read as the reverse complement.
TTTGAAATGAGTTAAGTAATTTGTTTAGTTAATTTAAGGCGTATGTATGGCAAGTGTTTATGTTAAAATGTTTTGTTAAATTTGTGTTTTATGCCTTTCAAACGATTTAGGGTATATGTAGGTCTTCTGTTTGAAATGATATACATATTCTAATTAGTTAAATTCAAGCGTATGTATATCAAGTGTTTATGTTAAATGTTATGCTTATATTGTGTTTGATGTGTTTGAAATGATTCAGGGTATATGCAGGGTATCTGTTTGAAATGATGTACGACATCTATTTAGTTAAGTATAGGCGTATGTATGGCAAATTGTAGGGCATATGTTTGAAATGATTTACGGCATTTATTTAGATCAGTTTTAAGTGTTTGTATGGCAAATTGTAGGGCATCTGTTTTAAATGATTTGGGACATCTATTTGATTGATTTATTGGCATCTGTTTGAAATGATTTAGTGCATCTATTTGTTTTATGTGTTTATATACACATTTTGAAATGCCTTAATACACATGTTTGATTAATTTTAGGCATCCGTATTGTTCGTGTGTATTTTAAAATGATTAAGATTATAATATCTTGGCGTTTCTGTGTGTGTGTGTGTGCGCCTGTTGCGTATGCAAGAGCTATAACCCGGTCTTAAGGCTCGCGCAATCAAATTATTTGATGTATGTGGCCCACTAGGTACCAAGCTCGAAAACTAGTGGGAGCCTTCTGATTCCCTAAACGGGGAAGACTCGTTTATTGTAATGAGGAACGAGACCTCGGTGTTTAATGTATTTTTTTTATACATCGATTTGTAAAAATGTGTTTTAAAACTTATGATTTTGTTAACTTAATGCATGTACAAATATATAAGCAGCCGAACCAGACGATGAAGATACTGAATTTGAAGCACAAGAACTCGAGAAAGAAAATTGTAAGCGACCTGACTATTTATCGTTGTTTATGTTATGTTTTCGTTTACAAAATGAATCTGAATGTATATGTTATGTGTTCGTTTACATTAATTGGTACAAGTATGTTGGGATTTAATTGTATGATAGATAACACGCCGAACTATTTAAAGTGTAGAAACATGATTTGTTGTTCAGATTGATGAATATGGTTGTTTTGTTTAATTCATTTATGGTAATATGTGAATGCATATGCTCGTTAAATTTAAGGAATGTTGTTAGTAAATTTAAGGCATATGTTTGTTAAATTTAGGGTATCTGTTTGTTTATTACAACGCATATGGTTGTTTAGTCCAACACATTTGTAAATATAATCTATTTGATGCCAAAAGTTCAATATAGACCCAACATTTGTCATAGACCCAATGAACCAACATAGCCACTCATTTTTTCATCAAAAATTAAAAAAAAACTCACTTTCCACCTCTTTTTTAAAAATTAAATATCTCACACACCGTTAATCGTTACGCAAAACAAAACATACCATCGCGACGAGAATTAAATTATCTTTCTATAGAGGGGCGACACTATATACTTTCGACGAACTTTGTTTTATGATTTTATGAAGTCATATACGATTTTATGAAATCATATATGATTTTATGAAATCATATATGATTTTATGAAATCATATATGATTTTATGAAATCATATATGATTTTATGAAATCATATATGATCCGTTATACGAATCATATATGATTCGTTATACGAATCATATATGATTTTCGCAATTCGTGACTGAAACAAAATTGAAAAAAAGTTCGTCGGAATCACAAATCATATATGATTTTATGAAGTCATATACGATTTTATGAAATCATATATGATTTATGAAATCATATATGATTTTATGAAATCATATATGATTCGTTATACGAATCATATATGATTCGCCATACGAATCATATATGATTTTCGCAATTCGTGACTGAAACAAAATTGAAAAAAAGTTCGTCGGAATCACAAATCATATATGATTTTATGAAATCATATATGATTTTATGAAATCATATATGATCCGTTATACGAATCATATATGATTCGTTATACGAATCATATATGATTTTCGCAATTCGTGACTAAAAAAAATCAAAAAAAAGTTCCTCGAAAGTATATCGTGTCACCCGTCTACTGAAAGATAAAAAAATACTCGTCGCGATGGTGTATTTTTTGTCGTGTGACGATTTACCGTTTGTAAGATATTTTATTTTTAAAAAAGAGGTGGAAAGTGAGTTTTTTTATTTTTGATGAAAAAATAAATGATTGAGATTGATTCATTTGATATATGACAAATAATGTGTCTATGTTGATCTTAACTTGTATGGGAAGCAACACTATGACCAACTGGCTCTTTTTAAAACCTCCTAAGTCGCTGCTACTTGTACACAACTAATTTTCGTACGTCGCAGGTAATGTTTTTTTTTAACGGTAACTTTTTTATCTCACAAATATTTATTTCACACATGCCTCAAGCGAGGCTTGAACCCACAACCTTTGGGTTAGTGGGGAACTCACTTACCACTAGACCAAAGTCCAAGTGGCTCATTCGTTTCACATGAGGTTTCAACTTTATACTTTCAAATGAGGTTTAGAAATTAAATTTCAAATAACGTTTGAATTCTACTTCAAAAATGAGGTACGAATATCGCAAATGAGGTTCGAAATCTTAAATCCGAATGGGGTTAAAGTATAAAATCCAAATGAGGTTTACCACTTTTTTTCGAATGAGGTTTTGTAAACAATAATACAAATGATGATTGTCACGTGTGATAGCAATGAAATATCCCAAATGAGGTTTATTACCAATTGATGTATGATGAACAAGGTTCGAATATGATGATATTCCTCTTTTTTAAGCTTCTTCTTGGGATTCTTTCAATGATTGGATCATCTCTTGGCATGCTTCTAAAGAGAAAAAACACAGGTTCTATGTTATTACTACTTCGGTTCTTTGGTGGCTTTGGAGATACCGAAATAGCGTCACGTTTAGCTCTCAACCGTTGAGGAAAAGTGATCTATTCGATAATGTTCATTTCTCTTCATTTTCGTGGCTTCACAATAGGGACCATATGAAGTTATCTTGGAATGACTGGCTTATGTATCCCCTTTCGATCACGCGTAATGGCAATGGTTAGAGCTGCTTTTGGTTTTTTCCTGAAGCTGGCGTTCAAGTTCGCTGGGTTGGCGTACCTGTACGCCAAGGTTTTTTCGTTTGGCATCTTCGTCGGTTTTGAGGATGGTTCTTCTTTTCTTCATTCTCTCGGGACTTGTTTGGGGTTTCATCAAAATCCATCCCGAAGTGAAAACCGGTGGCTCGGCCTCCGGGATGGGGGGTTTTTCTTTTGCCGAAGTGAAAACCGATCCGTCGGCCTTCGTGTCAAAAGTTTTTTCATCCCTTTTGATTCCCTCGCAGTTAAAGTCTCGGGATTTTACCATTTTTTGATGTTATGTATTTCTCTTTGTTGACTCTATTGTACTTTAAGTTTCTAGCGTCTTGCTAGTCTCTTTTTTTTATATATTCCATCTTTGCCGTTCAAAAAAAAAAGTGTCACGTGTGATAGCAATGAAATATCCCAAATGAGGTTTATTACCAATTGATGTATGATGAACAAGGTTCGAATATGATGATTTTCAAGGACCTCGTTCATACATTCAAACAATCAAACGAGGACTATAACCTAGGACCTCTTTCAACAAACCTTATCCTCCAAATGAGTACCTTAACCGTTTTTTCACACCACTCTACACGCCTATAACCTCAATTGAGGTTTGTAACTGTTTTCCAACCCTCAATTGCTCAAAAACGTTACGAAATCCACGAACACACCTCAAATTCGATCCAAAAGCACAATTTTTACCACAAAAATCTCTAACACAATTCGAATCTATCACAAATAACGAATTAAACTTAAGAATTTCGATAAAAAATCAAAAAATTAACACCTCATTCATACCCTACACGTCGAGACCTTAATTTCCAAAATTACAAATTGCGCGATGGTATCAAAACAATAACTAAAAAATCTCAAAAGTTCAAATATCAAATATAAGAATAAAATAGTTGGCACAGATTACCAACAGAATCTTAATACAAAAACTGATGCAAGATCAGATTATTATCAATAAGATAATAATCAAAATATTACAGGGTGTAATATTGAAGATCAAGATGATCTTAATTGAATGATTATCGAATTTGGGAGAGAAAGAGATAGATCTATTAGAATTATCAAACCCTAATGGGATAAGAAACTATATATAGGGTCAGAAGTTTATACTTTAGACCCTTGGGAATCAATGCATCTTTCATTTCAAGAAACAGTAACTTGACACTCAAGCTTTGACTCCATATCTAGCTTTATACAAAAATCCTTTTGATCATCTTTAGTCCCTCAACATTCATAACTGCAAAATACCAAAAAAGATAGAAACCAAAGAATAAGAAACTTATTTATAAGCTATTTAGATCAAATTAAAAGCTTTTTTTTACTTTATTTGAACATTCCCCCTTAATCTGATTACTAAGCAAGTCAAACATTCCCAATTTTTCACAAAGATACTTGTGTTGATACATATGAAGATATTTAGTAAGAATGTCTGCAATTTGGTTTGAACCACAAATTTTTCTTGTTTTTAAAACACCTTTTGCAATTTTTTCTCTGATAAAGTGTACATCTATCTCAAAATGTTTAGACCTTTCATGGAACACAGGATTAATAGCCAACTATAATGCAGATTTATTATCACAAAATAAGTCAACAGGAAGAGTGACTTTGGTTTTAAGATTAAACAATAACTTCTGAATCCAAATAATCTGACAGGCTGCAGATGACATGTATCTGTACTTAGCCTTAGTGGATGATTTGGACAAAGTGTTTTGCTTTTTACTCTTCCAAGAGATTAAACAAATTTTGAAAAACACACAATATTCTATGACTGATTTTTTGGTTTTTAAACATTTAGCCCAATATGCATCACTATATCCTTTCATATTGTTTTCACAATCTATATGATTATATTTAATACCCTTACCAGGAGCATTTTTAAGATATCTAAGAACATCTAATGCACAGTTTAAATGAGACTTTAGAGGAGAGTGCATATACTAAGCAAGACAATGAACAGAATATGATATATCA
>BQNB010036932.1:0-10134 GCA_026074375.1 Tanacetum coccineum | reverse complement strand
GTTCGATGACTCAATTGTTCTATTTAATGTGTATAATCGTTTATGTATTATAAGAATGAAACTGTTATATATTAATCTCATTCAGACGCTTTTTTTCCACAAAAAACAAACAATATTATTTCATTCAGATTCAGACATTTACGCCTCAGATTCAGATTCAGATGTGCGAGTCAGATTCAGATTCAGAGCCTCTTAATAAACAAACAGCAACTTAGAACATAGATAATACACACTATTAGGCAATGTATAATACTATTTTGGGATTTTTTTTTTATTATTATTAGTATTTTTTTCTTTACTCTCTTGAGTTTTTAATAAAGGCCACTTTTACAACCTTAGCCGTATGATAATTGATAATGGCACAATTTTAGAGATATCATATGATAAATGTTTTTTGAACATAGCCTTATATATGTCCAGCAAATCACTTAGTTTATATTACTTATAACTTCGATTTTAACAATGCTTATGTTTCATTTTGTTTATATCGAAAGGTATATTAGTTCTTTGATCATTAATAATATCTCTTTGCTACTTCACCATGTCATTAGCTAGCAAGCATTGCGTAATAAAGTCGATCGATGGATAATGACGACATCTCGATCACCTTCTCACCTACAGAAAATAGAAGTCTTACTTTGGTGATTGATACACAATGAAGTGAAAGTCGAACACAAGACAAGTAAGTTGTGGTTAGTTTATTGGTAGTACAAAATTTGAAATGGTTGATGGGTCTTGATAGTTTGTGTTGATATGCAGTAATAAAATTAATCTTGTGTTCTTGATAGTTTGTTACGGATCTTTGTATAAATTTCACAAGAGTCTTGCTAGATTTTATTCATATCCGGCATTTTTAAAAAGGACGTTGCATTCTCGAGTTTGAAGGAAACAAACAAACAAACAAAATATGGAAGAAAAGATAATCAACTTTATACTTTGGTCTAGATAATAATAGTCCGCTATGAATGAGCATGACACAAACTGCATGAGCTAAACGGGTCAGATCCACTAGTATGGGTGGGTCAGAAAATATTTGAGTGTCCAAATTGCTGATGGTGATCAGAGGGTTACGCAGCAGCAGGTATGTATCATCACAAGAACAGAAAAATAAGAACACGAGGCTACCTAACACGCAGATTTTATTAATGAAGAAACTATCTCAAAACTTCATTCGGTACAATGTGAATCCCTACCTTCCACGGTATATATAGACTAACATAGACGCGTTGTACTATAACTAGGATTACATTAAATATATTCTAAATACTAATAGAATAGGACAAGTTGGACTTGCACTCCGACTAGTATATCTTCACCTGATAACACTTGGACCACGCTTCTTAGCCATATCCAAACCCATTCAGGAATTCTCCAACAATCACCCCTGAATTTCTGAGTCGAAGAGAGTAACTCTTGCACACCAAGTAACAATCTCATCTCTTTGAACCTTATGCGCGCCAAGGCCTTCGTCAAAGTATCTGCTGGTTTTCTCCGGATACATGCTCAACGATCACCTGCTCATTACCTGTCACTTCCGCCAATACTTCCCTTAGCCAAATTGCTTGACACGCAGCTGCAGTGGCTGCCATGAACTCAGCTTCACACGAAGATAACGCCACAATAGTTTGCTTTTGTGAGCACCATGTAATGAGTGATATACCAAGATAGAAAATGTGTCTAATAGTACTCCGTCCATTATCAATATCAACATTATAACTGCTATATCCCACCAGTCTCATGTCATTACCTCGCTTGTATTTAATTTCAAACGAAGTTGTACCTTTAAGATAGCGTATGATTTGCTTGATAGCACGAGCATGTGATTCTCTTGGACTTTGCATATATCAACTAACCACACCAACTGAGTACGTTAAATCCGGATGAGTATGCAAAAGATAACGTAAGCAACCTACCATTTTTCGATATTGAGTAGCTTCAACTTCTGGTTCATCTTCTGCTTTTGACAACTTGAGTCCTGGTTCCATTGGACATAAAGCTGGATTGCAATCTTCCATACCAGCTTCTTTTAAGATCCATTGCATATCTCTTTTGCTTGATCTCTACGCAATCCCTTCCTTGAGAGACTTCGATACCTAAGTAATAAGTTAACTCACCAAGATCCGACATTTCAAATTGAGACACCGTTCTCCTTTTGAATTCATTTATAAGATCCAAGCTTGTCACAGTCACGAATAAATCATCTCCATAAACCGCAACAATGATAAATTCTCCATTGGGCACCTTTCTATAGACCGCCTTTTCGTGTACGCATTGTAGAAAACCCATCATTTTTAAAGTACTGTCGAACTTCTTTCGATCACCATTTAGAAAATCCGTTTAAACATCTAAGTGATGAATCTTCCATCCTTTCCCAGCCGCGAGAGCAATCAATATTCGTATGGTCTTGAGTCGAACTAACGGGTTAGGCGTATTATCACTTCCAGAATTATCTTCTTCACTTTCTGGGTTGGTCTCGTGAACAAGGCTGTGAACAGTAAATGCGAGTTTGCCTCTTTGTCTACAACCTGATTAGTAACATTTTCCTCTATATCGTTGCATAAAATAGTAGAAGTACCTAATTCCCGTCCCACTTCATTTGTATCTTCTTTACGAGCTTTTAGTTGAGCTTTGTAAAGGCGATTTTCACTACACGGGACCTTTATAAGTAAACCTCCCCAACTATCTCGCATAGTTAAGAAATCACCGCGGATACTAATATCATTACTAGATATTGTCACTTGTCCGAGACTTATCACATTACTTTGAAGAGCGGGAATATAATAGACATCTTTCATTAATTTTTGTTCTCCTCTCTTTATGATTACATACGAACCATCTCCGAACCTAACACGTCCAGTAATATTTTCATTTAATTCAGAAAAGTAAGAGTAATGACCTGTCATGTGATTACTTACATCTCAAAGTACCATACATCGTCTTCATCATCGGTATTTGACTCGCTCTTTGGTGGAGTGTACTTTTCTTCATTAATGAAAATCGTTTCTTGAGTATGGTTCATCATAAAAAACGTACCAGTCTGTGTTCCGACATGATTCTCCAAGCGTGGCTGACTTAGAAGCAATACCCGACAACTTCGCGGCATAGGCATCTATAGTATCATTATCTGACATCTTCAGTTTCTCAAACTCCGTAATAAGGGTTTGAAGCCACGCTTCCTTCACACGATCAACCCTTAAGTTACGAGTTTTTATCGCTTCCCACATCTCTTTCCCGGTTTTTAAATTACCGATTTGAAAAACCAAGTCTTCTGGAATTGATTGAAACAATAAACCAGTCTTATCTGCGAATTGATTGAAACAATTAAACTTTCTTACAATGTTCATTATTTCCTTCGGCATCGGCTAAGCACCGGACTCTACCACTATCCAAGACTCACATGAATTCCATTAGAAGTACTTCTCTAATACACATCCGCCGCATATTGTGTCAGTTCTGTTGACGTCAATATCGGACATCGAAGTAACTTTTAAAGTGCGGTTGTGACGCTTCCTCTACCCACCATCCATCCCCTTCGTTCTTTAGTTTGGACCGAGAATAACGGTTTTATAACGCACGGACCCTTTATACCAGCCCTTTACATCGGCTCTGGATTGTAATCACGGTCCGTGATTGAATAATGTGTAGCGATATCAACGGTTTCTCTGGATTACCCTACAAAACTTCAACCTTTACAGACGAGGACAAATCAACAAATTGTTTAAAACATATGCTTTCCAATCTCGTTGTCACTGGAACAAAAATAAAAGGGCTTGTGATAAAAGCCCAAACCGATACTAAGAAATTTGAGGTGATTGTTGGAGAATCCTAACTCTGTTAAGAAGCCGTTGATCCAAGTGTTATCAGGATAAGTACTCAGTTGGAGTGCCAAGTCCAATTTGTCCATAATTCTATCTTAGTATTTTACTAGTAATAGATATTAATGTAAATTCCTAGTTATAGCTACAACCGCGTCTTAGTTAGTTCAATTTATTACTTACCGTGGAGCGGTAAAAAGGGATTCACATGTTGTACGATGAAGTTTTGAGATAGTTTCTTCATTAATAAAATATGCGGGGGGTTAGTGTAGTCCATATCGTGTTCTTGTACTTTTTTCGGTTCTTTGTGATGCATGATACATACTCTGCCTGTGCGTTAACCCTTCTGATCATCCATCAATTGCAAACTAAAGATCTGATTTCTATAGTTATCAATGTTAAAGCACAGGTAATCTTATAGAGAATTATGTGTGACTTATTGCTAAGTCAATAGGGCTTGCTATAGATTAATATGTTTGAGTCATGAAATTCTTGAGCTAATCCCTGTATTTGAACATTTAAGAGGTTTGATAATAGCACTTAAATTCTATGTTTGTACTATTTGGTAAAGTACAAATCAGATGTTTTCTAGACATATACATATGCTTAGCGTCTCATGATAAAGGAAGATAATCCATAACATCGTATTAATATGAAAATGTTGGTTCAAGGAAACCTAATCCGTTTCATAACCCATATTGATTCTTCCTCAAAATATCATTTTACCGCAGCAAACCGGAGCAAACGTTAATTCCTAAGTTTGTGTTCTTCATCTTTCTCCAATACTATTTGCGCCTCCTGTCACAAACAATTAAATACTCTTCAGAAACTTGATGCCCAACTCAAGAAAAACTTGAAATATACTCCCTTCGTCCCAAAATTATTGTCCCCTGACAACAAAACAAACTAAGGTTCTAAGAACAACGTGCATTTAATACAGCTTTCCTCTTTCTTACTTTTTTGCGCAGAAATGACAGTTTTTTAACCTTTAGACTAATTTAATTAAGTCTTCTTATAAAGTTCGTAATAATAATTTAAACAAAGCGATAATATAGTAAACTTAGATCAAACTTTTTGCTATCTATTTTTAGTAGTTGTAACAATTAAATTGGGACATTGCCCAAAAGGAAAGATGCGCAAATAAAATGAGGAGGAAAATGCGAGTAACAAATGTAAATAAGGTTCAAGTCACCATAAAATCTTCACAATTCTTTAGAACTTTTCTTATATGTCTTTTATTTACCCGATTCCTCCCCACTTCTCTTATGAAGAATTGAACATGCCTCGAGAGTGTGCATAAACTATAAAGAACATAATAAAACAGGCCTTATTAAAGCACATATACAACGGTATCTCCCTATTTATCATTAAACATTATTACACTAGAAAGTGAAAAATTAGTTAAAGACTTGAAGCATAACTTCATTAGGCATACCTTATCATTGACCATCTGATCATAACTGAACTTGTAATTGGCCAATCTATTGTTTTTCACATCAGCATATCTGTTAAGAGCGCAAGCACAAGACCCGTACTAGATTTAGAGTCATATTTGAATATTATTTATGTGCTCAAGCTCTTCAAGTTCCTCGGCAGTCCTCTCAGCATCAGCCTTAAAAAAATTTTCAGCTGGAAATTAAAGATAAACGAGTTAAATTCTTTGGAGAATTGGATAAAATGTGTAAAAGGTCAACCTGACCCGTATATAAAAACTACTGTTATGACCCATTACCCAACCCCCCAAAATGTATCTAAGAATAATTTTGACGCTCATTTTCCTCCTCTAATTGATAAAAGTCATAAAACAATATATAGCCATATACCTCGCTTCACGATAGCTTATTTGCACTGACTTTTAGCTTCGTCAAGCAAATCAACCAACTTAACCACGACTTCACTACGAGTTTGGAATCTTTTTCCATCATTGCCAAGAACAAGACCAAATCCTACTTGACTTGCTTTTAGGTATTCTCCTTCTTTAGTTGGAAGCCATCCGGCAAGTTTAGCAGCCTGAAAATAGAAAATGGTTAAACAAATTAGTATCCAATGGAACACTTTTTTGCTCTTTTTTTCAGATGGGGAGTGGTCCAGTCGAAGTTATGTTGTGTGAAAGTGACTTACAGTGAAGAACATGTCAAAGTCCTCACGTTGGGCTACATCAGCGACGTATACTATCAACTCAGCTTTTTCAACATTAAGGCGATACATACATATGTACTCAGATTATTTCGTATGTATATAGAATATTTGTATGTACAATCAGACATCCAACTAATTGAAGTCTAAGCTTTTCATTATTGTTATTGCATTCCAACTAATCTTGGACCAAATAAAAACATACAAGGATTTGTGATTAAATTCCAATTTGTTTTCTGTGAACACGATAAGGAGATTTCAATTACAGGTACTTTGAGATTATTCATACCTATCGATCCTCATTCCTCACCGTCAGAACTAAAAGACCAATCCCTATCGGCCTGTAAAAGAAATAAGTTAGCAAACAATATTAATTTACCAAACTATTGATCACTCGTTAAAATAATATTAATTTCAAAGGCAATTATGTGTTTTTTGGAACCCTTTCTGTCTTTCGCCAACGTTGCGTCTATTGTAGAACCATTTGCTTTTGTCTCATTGACGAGCTGGAGGTTGGGTGTATCATGGGTTCCATGACCCCATTTCTCCATTTTATCACAATACCAGATCTTCACCGTCACCAAAGAAGGATATTTGATTGTAGCATTCCCAGGGTAGAAGCTCGTGAGAATATCAAGAACTTTGAGAGAAATCTTGGCAAGGCAAGGGAACACGATGTTTTTAGCTCCTGCAACCACATCAATTTCGCCTGTACGTGTGAAGAAAAACATGATTTAATAGAAACAAACATTTTATTAATAATCTGAACCAAACAAGATCAGATTAAGAGAATCACAAACAACAATCCACCACTGCTAAACGCAGGTGTGGATCTATTATCTAAATTGATAATAGTCTTACAAGGATACAACCAAGAATCAAACGATTCAATCAAATGAAACAAGAGAGTGTTTAATCGCCACAAATCGGCACACACACATACACACTTGCTTAACCCTAACTCTGAAAGAGTTAGGGTAATATACCCGAACGATGAAACCTTAATGGGCTTAGCCCAATCTTCAAACTGGACCATCTTCACAGCCCACATATACTTTCACCAATTGGCAATTCCAGTCCCTGAGACTGAAACAAACAAACAACAACACAAAACAACATATAGAATAGGAAAAACAGATTAGGCAATGTGTATAATTCCAACATCCCCCCTTAATCTGATTTTCCATAGAGGTTAATCATTCCCAGTTTTTCAACTAGGAAGTTGTGCTGCAATGTGTCCAACCCCTTTGTGAAGATATCTGCAATTTGATTTGCAGTATCTACTTTCACAGTTTTCACCACACCATTCAAAATTTTTTCCCTCACAAAATGAAGGTCAATCTCAAGATGTTTGGTTCTTTCATGGAAAACAGGGTTGGCAGCAATCTTAATTGCTTGAATTTCTGTCCACAAAAAAGGTCAACAGGTAAAAGATCATTACTTTGTAAGCATTAAGGATCGTGTAGGGATCCAAGTGACCCTCACTTGTAACAGAGGCAAGAGCTCTATAACTTGCCTCTGCTGGAAGACTTAGAGAGAGTGTTTTGTTTCGTGATTTTCCAAGAAACTAATGTTCCCATTCAACAAAACACAATTAACTAGTCACAGATCTTCTTGTCGGACATTGGCACTTAGCCCAATATGAAAAGGATTTACAGGCGAATACCAGAACTTTTAGCAACAAGAATTCCCAGACCTGGAGAACCTTTAAGATATCTCAAGATCTTAAAAGCTATTTTAAGATGAGAGTTCAAAGGAGAGTGCATGAACTGACTCAAACAATGAACAGCATAAGAAATGTCAGGTCTGGTATGTGTTAGGTATATTAGCTTACCCATAAGCTTCTGATAATCAGTCACATTCTCAAGTAAGGAGTCATTTTAAGTTTCCTCATTTGAAATTGAACAGCTTACTCATAAGGGATTTTTGTAAGGTTTACAAGCAAGCATTCCATATTCAGATAACAAATCTAAAACACATATTTTCTTTGATTTAACAAATTCCCGAACTGGTATCAAAAACTTCAATTCCAAAGATAAGTATTTGAAACTTTCCCTAAGTCTTTTATTTAAAATTTCCCTTCAAGAAAACTTTAAACTTCTCAATTTCTCTCAGCATTGTTACCAGTCAACAAATGATTTCATCAAACATAAAACATGCTAACCCAAGGAAAAAACATAACCTACAGACTTAGTATAAAGAGAATAATCTTATTTACTTTGGCAGACGAAGAAAAGAACCATATCATACAAGCACGAAGTCGGTTTTTGCATTTCACTGTCTAGGGGATTGTTTGAGACCATATATAGATTTCTTTAATCTACAAACAAGTTTTATCATTGTTCCCAGGATAAAAAACTTGAGAGAGGTTTCATTATATCAGTCTTCCATACTCCACCATACAAGAATGCATTGTTAATATCTAAAATGATTAAATAGGCAAGATTGGTTAACAGCCTAATTGAATTAAAACCATCTACCAGTCACCATTTTTACCACAGGTGAGAATCGTTTCTTCTTAATAAACTCCTTCTGTTTGGGGCTACAGCCCATAGCAACTAGTCTAGTTTATATTCTCTCAATCTCACCACTTGATTTGAATTTAAGTTTCCAAACCCATTTAGAGTTCAAAGCTTTCCTACCAAATGGCAACTCAACAAGCTCCCAAGTGTCATTTTCAAGCAAGGCAGACATCTCTAAATTCATAGCATCAATCCACTGAGGAGATTGAGAGGCTTCAAAAAAACTTCTAGGTTCACTGTTTTTATTCAAATGAGTGACAAAGCACAAGATATCACCACTGAGTTTAGAATAACTAACAAACTTTTCAATTCCATATTTAACTTTTGAATCTACAACAAAATCATTGTAATTTTTTGGAAAAACAGAAGATCTTGTAGATCTTCTCAACTCTTGAGCACCCTGAGCAAGGTTATTAGAAGTTCCCTCTAAGTTTTCTCTCTGGTTTTGACCATGAGAAGAAGTAGAGGGATTAATTTCTAAGGTTCTTTTAGAAAACTGGTTTTCATCCAGGTTTCTAACCTCCTCATACAGATTGACATCATCATCACTATTGCCATAATGAATATCCCCAAAACTTGGGGACTGGGCAATGTGTGCATTGTCACCAGAATCTGTAGAGCTGCTAGTACCAAGTGACTTAGGGTCACTATTATGATTATTTCTAACACTCTCATCATCATCAGGAAGCTCAGGGTTGTCAAGATCAAAAAAGTTTAACAGGTTATTATCTTGAAAAATCTTTAAAGTTTTGTCCTTATTTGAAACAGATTCCTTAAAAGGAAAAATAGATTCAAAAAATTTAACATCTCTGGAAACAAGAAATTGATGTCTATCAAGACTGAATAACCTATATCCCTTTTGAGAACTAGAAAAACCCATCATAACACATTTTTCAGATCTATTGGTCAGTTTATCATGATTACTGAGAATAGAAGCAAAACAAAGGCAACCAAACATTCTAATATGAGAGAGGTTAGGATGATTCTTATATATCATTTCATAGGGAGATTTACCATTTAGCACAGAAGAGGGCAATCTGTTAATAAGATAAGTAGCAGTTAGCACACATTCAGTCCAAAATCTTAAAGGAATTCCCCCCTGAAACATAAGACATCTAGCAACATTCAATAGATGTCTATGTTTCCTTTCAACCACCCCATTCTGTTGAGGAGTATAAGCACAAGAGGTTTGATGCACAATACCTTTTTCTTTACAAAATTTATGAAAATCTTGATTTACAAAATTTTGATTTACATGGTATCAGAGCCAGGTTTGATGATCCGTCTCTTTTATCAAAAATCAAAAGTGTTTTTGATTAAAAAAAATTAAAAAATATAATCTTGTTGAAATTAATTGCTTATCTGCTATTGAGATAGTCAGATTTGATTATATGTTGAAAACCCCTAATTTTTAAGAAAATTAGGGTTTGACTTTTTTGGGGGTTCTTGTTCCTAAGACCTCCGGTGATCTATTGATGGTTTCTATTGATGTTTCAGGTGGTTTGCTCGTGTTTGGAAAAGGTTCCCTAATTTTTTAAGAAAAATTAGGGTTTACCTTAATTGGCGGGTGTGTTGCCTCCTAGACTAAGTGAATCTAGGAGAAGCAGATCGATTGTACTTCTTGCGATCACTGTAATATCTCTCTAACTCTCTCCTTTTTT
>BQNB010036931.1:0-49791 GCA_026074375.1 Tanacetum coccineum | reverse complement strand
TGGATGTGAAATGACTGTCACGATCCGAAATGATAGATATTGGCACTCCATGCCGGGAGACTATTTCTTTGATGTATAATCTTGTAAGGGTTTCCATACTATTTTTCTCTCGGGTAGGGATGAAGTGTGCGGATTTGGTAAGGCGATCGACAATGACCCAGATTGTGTCACGTCTATTTGATGTTTTGGGCAGTTTTGTGATGAAATCCATTGTGATTCTCTCCTATTTCCACATAGGAATCTCCGGTTGTAACAGCAAGCGGGATGGCTTCTGACATTCTGCCTTAACTCTAGAACATGTTAAACATTTTCCAACATATTCAGCGATGATTGCCTTCATGTTAGGCCACCAATAGAGTTTCTTAAGATCCTTGTACATCTTGTCAGAAACCGGGTGAATTGAATATTTTGATTTATGGGACTCATGCATGGTCAAGTCTCTCAGATTACCAAAGAGTGGTACCCAGCTTTGGTTCTTAATACAACGAGTTCCATCAGGAAGTATTTCAAATGCTTTATCCATTCCTTGTAAGTTTTCAGCCTTGATGTTTTCTTCTTTGAGTGCTTCGGTTTGAGCTTTAAGAATTTGTTAGGGTAAATTTGGATGAGTGGTCATGACTAATGATCTAACTCGGAGTGGTTTGATTTGTTTCTTTTGGCTTTAAGGCATCTGCCATAACATTTGCCTTTCCAGGATGATAACGAATCTCACAATAGTAATCTGCGAGCAATTCTAACCAACGGCGTTGTCTCATGTTCAATTCTTTTTTATTAAGAATATGTTAAAGACTTTTATGATCGGTGAAAACTATACACTTTATTCTATAAATATAGTGTCTCTAGATTTTAAGAGCAAACACAACTGCTCCATATTCGAGATCATGAGTGGTATAGTTTTCTTCATGAGGTTTGAGTTGTCGGGATGCATATGCAATAACTTTCTCTCTTTGCATTAACATCGCTCCCAGACCTTGATGGGATGCATCACAGTAAACAACAAAATCGTCATTTCATTCTGGTAATGCTAAGATTGAAGCTTCACAAAGCTTCTATTTTAGTAATTAGAAAGCCGACTCTTGATCTTCGCCCCAGATATACTTCTTGATTTTCTTGGTTAATTCAGTCAAAGACTTTGCAATCTTTAATAAATCTCCGATAATAGCTAGCAAGTCCTGAGAATTGACGTATTATGTGGGTGTAGTAGGAGATGTCCAATTCTTAACTGCTTCAATCTTGGCGGGGTCAACATGAAGTCCTTGACTATCAATTAAGTGTCTAAGAAATTGCACGATATGAATCCAGAAATCACACTTGGAGAACTTGGCATACAACTTCTCTTTCTTGAGTAATTCTAGGATTATTCTCAGATGATTTGCGTGCTCTTCTTTGTTATGAGAGTAGATGAGAATATCATCGATGAACACTATCACAAATTTATCCAAGTATGGTTTACACACACGATTCATGAGATCCATGAATACAGCAAGGGGGTTAGTTAAACCAAATGGCATCACTTGAAATTCATAATGTCCGTATCTTATTCTGAAAGTAGTCTTGGGAATATCTTCATCTCTGACTCTCAGTTGATGATAACCTGATCTCAAGTTAATCTTTGAGTAAACACTCGAACCTTGAAGTTGGTCAAATAAGTCATCGATCCTGGGTAATGGGTAACGATTCTTTATGGTAAGTTTATTTAACTCCCGGTAATCGATACACATTCTGAAAGATCCGTCTTTCTTTTTAACAAATAAGACAGGAGCTCCCCAAGGTGAAGTACTTGGTCGAATAAAACCTCGGTTTGCCAACTTTTGAAGTTGGTTAGATAGTTACTGCATTTCTGAAGGAGCTAATCTATAAGGTGCTCGGGCTACAGGTGTCGCTCCTGGAATTAAATCGATTTGAAATTATACTTGACGAATAGGAGGAAGGCCAGGTAGATCTTCAGGAAAAACTTCGAGGAATTCTCTGACTACCAGTATGTCTTCTAGTCGTTTCTCGTCCGACTTCTTTTCCATTATTTGGGCTACGAAAACTTGACATCCCCTAGATATATACCTTTCAGTTTTTATACAGGATATGAGACTTAGTCGGGTTTTATTTGGTCACCTCGGATGATTAAATTTTCATCGTTGATTGGGATGTGGACGACTTTCTCTTCACAGATACTTCTAGCATGATACTTGGATAACCAATCCATACCAATAACGACGTCAAAACTACCGAGTTTGATTGGCATAAGATCAATTTCGAAAGGTTGGTTTAACAAGGTCAGGGTGTAACCCTGGATAATGGTGTTTGTGCTTACTAGGTTTCCGTCAGCCATTTCGATATTGTAAAAGGTATCTATTGTAATGGGTGGAATATTTAGCATAGAGGCAAGAGATATGGATACAAAGCTTTTATCGGCTCCAGAATCAAATAATACTCTAGCTAGATGTTGGTTTAGAAGGAACATACCCGTGACTACGTTCGGGTCTTGGTGAGCATTCCTATCCCTCAGCATGTAGGCTCTTCCCTAGGCATTGTTGTTGGTGGTCTTTCGGCACTGATTTGCATAATGCCCTTTCTCTCCACAGGCATGACAAGTAACTGTCACTGGTAGCAGATTACTTCCAGTGGCTGGCCCTTTGTTTCTATAGTTCTTGGTCAGATGGCCCACCTTGTTGCAAGTATTACACTTAACAGTGCAAGGTCTTATGTGATGCAGAGTGCATTTCTTACACAAGGGATGGTTTCCAGTATACCCATTGTTTTCAGTTGGAGTGACAGCATAAGACCTGAAGGTTTCCTGTCTTCTGTTTTGTTGTGGTTGGTGATTATTGTAGCGGTTGTTGGTGTTAGTGTTACGGTAGTTGTTGTTGTTGAAAGTTCTTTTGTCGTCAAACTTTCGTTTGTGATCACTTGATACTTGCACCGGAGTGTGCTTTGTTACCTGATCCATTAGCCTCTGGGCTATGTTAATGGCTTCCTCTAGAGTTTGAGGTTTAGAGGCGGTAACATTCCCTTCAATACTTCGAGGCAATCCCCCGATGAAAACTTCCATCATTTTCTCATAATCTAGCACCATAGTGGGACATAAGGTTGCCAATTCCTAGAATCTTCTCACATATGTCTTGAGATCATTCCCCTTCACAGTCAGATGGTAAAATTCGTCTTCCATCTTCTGGACCTCAGTTCGGGGACAATACTTCTTTATTAAAAGCTTCTTGAATTCAACCCATGTAATCTTGTAAGCTTCTTCTATCCTAATAGGTTGGGCAAAATAATTCCACCAGGATAGAGCTTCTTCAGTTAAAGTACCAGTAGCAAACTTTACCTTGCAGTCTTCGGTACAGTTGCTACGGGAAAACACTGATTCAGTTCGCTCAAACCAGCGGATAAGACCAACAGCGCCTTCCGTACCTTTGAAGTTGATAGGTTGGCAGCTCATGAATTATTTGTAGCTATTTTCTTGCTACAAGAGCTTCTCTTGGTCTGGTGGTATTATCAGTATTTGCCATGTTAGCGGCTTGTGCTTCCAGAGCTGCGAAAACACTATCAGCAACTAGTTTCTTGATGGCAGCCTGAGTCATGGCTGGTGCTTCAGATGTTGACGTCCTTTTGGGAGGCATTCTATCAACATAAGACAACACGTAATAAGAATGATATCACAAGTCTTAAAATGCAATGCTTATTTTTAAACTTTAAGCATTTTTAACAATAGTGGTATTGAAGTCATAGATACTTATTTGATATGGATTCTAACAAGCATCTGATCTATTAGAAGTCACGGTATGATTCATAATGATGATGACAGAGATGTAATATAGGACACATGATGAATATAAAACGGGATCACCATTGTATTATATCATGAACAACTTGCCTTTGTACTGTACATAGTCAAAATTTGACAAGTGTTGTTATTTATACCACACATCCCGTGGCTAGGTTCTAACAAAAGCTATAACTAGTATCTAATCTAGTAGTCCGATGGTCCTTCCTGACTGTTCTTGTGTTCATAGATTGCATTCAGAAGACTTTCCTTATCTGCTTGGTGACGAACCTGGATATCTTTGATGATTTGTTCTAGATTAGCAATCCTGAAGCGAGCTAGAGCAATCTTGCTGTTATTTCCCATTTGCTTTCTTTGAAGTTTATGAGACTCTCAGAGTTCAGCTTCCAGATTGTCAAAATCTTGTTGTATGATTACCCGGCCATTTCCGAGACCTTTTATTTTGTCTTCTATGTGTTCAATGCGGTCGAGAGAGAGTTCATCTAGATGATTCAAAATTTCCTCAATTTGCTCCTCGTGACGTTCCAGACTTGTCTTACGAGAGCTTTCTCCTATCTCAAATGCTTGAGGTAGGGCAGAAGTAGAGGAGGGTGATCGGTCACGACCTCGTTTTTAAGTGGCAATAATTCCTCAGGAAGAAAGAATTCTTGAGGATTAAACATTGGAGATAGCATTGAAGATGGAGGCACAATAGTTGGCGGTGGAATAGGTGATTCTTTAGCATAATATGCATGCATGACCTTCATATATGGGTCATCATGAAAAAGTGAAAGAGTTGGTGAAGCTATTGGAACTAAACCAAATGAGTTATTTGAAGAGCTAGAATAAGTATTTCCTAGTGAAGCTGGGACATAGTCCGGGGAAGCCAGGATATAGTCCGGAAAGTTAGAGGAAAAAGCATCCTCAATATCAGAAGTAGGGTGGTTGGGAGAAGACATCACTCTGTTAACAACCCAGTGGTAAATAACATAAGTTATATATAATAGTATAATAGTTATGTACTTTACATACTATTCGGGAGATGTAGTGGCACGGAGGACTTTCTTGGATGGAAAAAGAAAAGTAGTTATAGTTAAGATTTCAACCTTGTTCTTTATAACCGTGGCTCTGATACCAATCTATAACACCCCCATTTTTGACATATAGAGCTCGAAGCTTTCATGGGGTATTATTTCATAGGTATACAGTTCAAAATTCATAGAAAAAAACGAATCGTAAAGAGATCTTTTTGGAAAATTTAGTTATCATTCATTATTTCATCAGATTTTTTACAAACAAGAGGGCCAAAAATTACATTAAACATAAAGTTGAATGATAACAGTTTTAGCCATCGTTAAGTCCGTGCCATAAGATGTCAGTTACCTGAGATAAAAACTTGCTAAAAAGGTAACACAATGGTTGAGTGTAAATTCTAGGTTTATGGTAAATGAGTTTGCAATTACAAGTCATTCATTACCAGGGTGGGTTACGTTGTTATCACCCATAATGTTGTAATAATTGCATTGAGTACAATTAATTATGGAAAACAGTATTATAGCTAAGCTCATAACATCGAGACTTGAGATAGTCAATAACACAAGAAGTTTGACCCAACGGGTGCCTTTGCCAAAAATCGCATGTGTTCAAATGAAGCTGCGTTGCTTACATAAAGTATAGGTACACCAACAAATGGGAGTCAGTCCCAAATAGATCTATTTACAGCATTCACGCTTACTCTAAAAAGTAATTAACGGTTCATGATAGGAGGGTCGTAATAGCAAAGTAAGGATACTTGGCAATATATATCAGGATTACAGTTGGAAAAAAACACTCGTATTCTGGTTTATAGCATGTGGTTTTCCCCCTGCAGGATTTTGAAAATTAGGAAGATTTAAAATGAAAGGCTATGAACTCACCTTAACAGGGAAAATCTTATTGATAGTAAAAGTATATCAAGTGAAAGTAATGGCCTCGTCACGCAACCTGGGGTAATATGTCATGTCTTAGTGTGATGGTTTATCTTTCAAAACTTCATGAAGTTTAACATTTGAATTATTACTTTATGGAAATATTGTATCACTGTTCGGGCCATCATAATTCAGAGGTCATGTAGTAAACGTTGAGGGATAAAAAAAAAAAGGGCAGGACATTTAAATCAAAAAATCCAGCAAATGTCAAAAATGTATAACCCAAATGAAATCCTCACCTGATGCTCCCTAGGTAACGTGATACGATAGATTTTAAGTTTCTTTAAAAAGTTAAACGATGATAAATTACGTTAAATATATAACGTAATTGTTTTATAATGCGTCGATCGATGATTAATAACGATAAATGTGTCGGGTTTTAATAAAATCGAGTCTTATAATATTAATATATATTTTTATATTTTATATTTTTAAGTTTGCAAAAATGGCAATAAATACCCTTGATTTATAAACTTTTACAAATTTAGTCCTTTATATATAAAGTATATATAATTTAAACCTTTAACTTTGAAACTTGGCAAGATAGGTCCTTATAGTTATAACTTTAGGAAAATGACATTTTCAGCCCCTCTAGTTATAAATTTCAGAAAGTTACGATATATACCCCTATGCATGAAAATATTTGCAAATCAAGTCCAAAAAGCCATGCAAGCTTATTTTAGGGTTCCAAATGATATTTTCAGGTTATAGCTTATTAGAATAAGCAAAAATAAGATGTTCTAACATAACAAAAGTTTAGAAAAAGGATTCGTTAGTGAAAATCAAAGGGTCATTTTTAGGGGTTTTTAACAAAAATGCATGGGTTTGAGGATTCAAGGCTTTAACAAGAGTTTATCTGGATCTAACCCACCCCACCCCCCCCCCCCCCCCCCCCCCCCCCCCCCCCCCCCCACCCCCCCACCCCCCCCCCCCCCCCCCCCCCCCCCCCCCCCCCCCCCCCCCCCCCCCCCCCCCCCCCACCCCCCCCCCCCCCCAAACCTTATGAAAGATTAAGCAAGAATTGAGCTTATAGAACAAGATTTTGAGCTTACTTGAGCTAAAATGGGTCGAAATGGGGTTTTTGGGTTCGTACGCCTAGAAACGACTTCAAGGGCTTCCTTCTCTTGATTCTTGGCTTCTATTATGATCTTAGGGACTTTACTTGATCCTCCTTGGTCTGAGTTAGAACTTCATTTGAGTGGTGATGAGTTTTGAGGTGTGATTTGAAAGAGTGTGTGTTTCGGCTATATATAGGGTTTGAAAACCCTTAGTACCCAAGTTTTACACCTTGGAGGCCAAGAATACTTGGTGTAGGGATCAAGGGCTGTAGGTAGATGACTAAGGAAGGCTATAGGTGATTCTTAGAATCTAAGAGAGTAGTTATGCAAGGTGGTGAGGGTGTATGAGGGTTTGGTTGGACAAGGGTGACAAGGAGGTGACAAAATCAAACTTGGTGGCCAAGGTGGTGATGGAGGTGCTTGGTTGCTTGCTTGGTGACATGGTGGTGAGTTCATGGTGGTGTTTGATGTTCTTGGTTGCTTAAAAATGGGTCAAAATGAATCTAAAGGTGTCGAGTTAGTTTTTAGTTTCGGGTTAGGATTTTTAGGGTTGAATTCGAGTTAAGGTTAGGGTTTAGGATTATGGTTTAGGATTAAGATTAGGGTTTAGGATTAAGGTTTAGGGTTTAGTTTTAGGTTTAAAGTGAAATTAGTTTCTTAGGGTTTTGTTGAAGGGTTTAGGGTTTTAGTTAGGGTTTTTAAGTGATTTAGGGGTTTGGTTTTGGGTTTAGAAGTCATGCATTAAGTGCTTATACCTTGTGTTAAATTGGTAGTAAGAAACTAAAGTGATTTAAGAGGTAAAATGACATAGTTTGGTTTTCTTGCATCATTGACTTGTACATTAGGCTTTAGAAAGTTGTAACTTGATTTAGGAGGGAAAAAATATTTAAATGTTGTGCATTGTACCTTGTTACACATGCTTGAAGGTTTGCACATTTCATTTTTGATGTATATATCTACATATAACTAATGTTAAAGAATAAGTCTGCTTTGATATAAACGTGCAAAATGTATGTAAACTTGGATAATGTACTTGGTAAAATGATATTAAAGATATAGACTTCACATATTAGGTTGTTTACATGATATAACATAAGATATAGATGGCTTGGTAGAGGTTGCGTGAGCTCTGTTATTTACTTTAGAGATGAGATGTTAGTTGCATATGAAGTAAAAGCAAAAATTTCCCTGTTAAAAGGTGGTATATAATATAATAGATAGATATTACAGTCGAATCTAATTTAATAGATGGATTAATTACATTGATGAATTAGGGTTGTTATAGGGGATGGTAGTAGGGCGAAGAGGAGCTCTGTCATCTGAACCACTATTAATAAATCTCGTGTTGTTTGCTCTCTGTGTAATCATCGCGCTTTATTACATGATGTTCTGTGACTACTTGCTTATTATATGCTCTTCAATATGTCATAAAGTATATTTGATAATTTTCATATTACGTCATATTGATAGGGTTCTTGTTGCGAAAGGTTTAAGATGTTAAGCGAAAAGGCATTCACCTCACACCTCTCTACGTTTTCCCACTTTGTAAAGGAAAAAAACTTTTAAAGTTTATTTGTTTTGAACTATTGTTATTAGAAGATTACTGACTTAAGATTTTCAATCTCGATTTTTCTTCGTATGCCCTGCTTTCGGTTTGGGTCTCCAAAATGGCTAATACCACTAACTGAACGTATGCATCCTATGTAATCTGAAAAAAAACCAAGATTAGTTGTGTGGTTATATTTAACGATACAGATACATGAAGTAGCAAACCTTTCTTTGTTTTTTACAAAAATTGTTAACATTTTTTTCACATGTTGCATTTTTGGTGTTTTCTTTTTTTCCCTGACAGAACATCTGTCGAAGTAACATGAAGCGCACTCTGTTTTAAATAAGTGGTTTTTTGCATGGCAGGGTAAGATGACACTTGTAGCTATAAAATCATATTGCTTGTAGCTTTTCAGACGCAAGATTTATTTGACTCCCCTATATAAGTGGATGCAATGTTCATTCTGTGTCACACTGTCTCTTTCTCTCTAAGTTCTTTTTATTTAGGAAAATGGCTAACACACAGACACCGTTGCTTCAAGAGCTATCTCATGTTGCTGATTCGCGCGACATTATGGATCAGCTGTCAGTGTTGTTTCTAAGAGAAGTTGCTGAAGATTCAAAGAAAATGCATGAGTATCGTAGGTTATCTAGTGAACTGAGACAGGGTGTAAAGATGAGGGCTGGATATATTAATGAGCTTGAGATGTCAAACAACTCTGATGAGGTTGTTGACAGTATTGAAATAATGAGGCGTATGCAAGTCGATGATATAAAAAAGGCTTCTCGTTTGTTGTTAATGGCTAGGGAGGTTAAGAATAAATTCCATGAGAAAAACACTTTCACTGCGAAGCTGAGGGGATAGAGGTTTAGTTAGTCTGAGGTGTCTAGTATGTTATGACTAAGCGTACTGTCATCTGTGTGTGTTTACTTTCTGAGGTCTCTAGTATGTTTTCAGTAAATGTGTTGATGTGTGCTTAAACACACATCATTAATACCCCAGAAAACACTATTAATCAGACTAATAACCATGAAATATGCTTAATTATATTGCAAATATGTTTGTATTGTGTTATTATGTCTTGCGGGTACAAAGGATTGAAAACATTGCAAAAATGATGACTTACGGTCAAGATTTGATGACGTTTACACGTTTTTCAAGTTTAAGAAGAAGTCGCATGCCATTGGAAAGAGCACGAAAATTCAAGTAAAACGGTGCCTTCATCTTTTATTGGGTCGGCCAGACACCATTCATATGGGTCGGACCTACCCATATTTATCAATATTAGCAGAAGATCCCGAAGCTTCACAACACGTGTAGTACTGTTTATATAGTCCTATTAAGCCCCTCCTCTACACCCTACATCTTACACTAAGTGCTGACTCCGCCTACGTACAATCTACCACGACGAGGCTCCCTCCGGCTATACACGATTATCAACTATAACTTGTCTCGTGGCACAAGGATCCCGCGCTTCTTGGCCCCCCCTACACCCAGTGCATTACTCGGACCAATCAGCAAATGGAATTATCAAAAGTTGTAATTCGTTGTTCAAGTTTTTAGCACGTGAAGATCACGTCCCCAAATTAATTCAAAGAAGCAAGTAATCAAGCCCACTCTCACCCACTAACTTTTCTTTGGCAAATCTTATGACGACACGTGGACACCAACATGCCACATACTAGGTAACAAGCACTTGATCCAACAAAGGGTAATCATGGGAATCATTGGTATTAAATACCCAATGAGTGGCTTGCGTTGGGATGAAGCAAAAGAAGTGTGGCTGACATTCATCTTTTAAAGCTGGCAAAGGTTCTTAAATGTCAAGTTGCCCCCTAAACTTTTGGGATATAAGAAGTATTCGCGCATCAATGGGAAGCATTAGTTTTAGTTTTTTAGTTTTAGTAGTAGTTTTATAGCTTTCTCTCACAAAATATTTTAGCTTATTCAGTTTTTGTAAAAGCTTTTTATAAGCTTATTAGTCCTTTTGTAATAAGATTTTGAAGCTTAATGATATAAAAGATGGTTTGAGTTATGGTTAGCTTATTCACAACTTATTTCTTTTTCATCTTGTCTCTTACTCGAATGGCGTATTAAATAAACTAAACCTGATTAGCTTATTTTCTGTTTTAAGCCTTTCATATAGCTTATTGTCTTATTACTTTCTTCTCCTAGATCCTCTAGCTCGAATCGGATAATAGAAAAGTGCATTGAGCTTATATGCTCGGCTTATTCATAAGCCTAGTTACTTTTAGATCCGAGAGCTCATTTGCTTTTAGTTTAGCTTATTTTACAAAAGTTCCAAAACAATTTTAAATAAGTTTAGTTTTTTGTTCATGGATCTATTAGATTTGTTTTTTCTACATTAGCTTATTTGTTTTCAAAAGTAGTATGGATAGCTTATATTTCTAGCTTTTTCGGTTCTTCTTATTCTTCTCTTGCTCGATTCGATTTGTAAAAAAGAAGGCCATGAGTATTAATTTACTCAGCTTATTAATAAGCTTGGGTCCTTCTTGAATAATCGAGAGCTTATTTGGTTGGATAGTGCTTATTTCATTCGGTTTTGTTCAAAATAGTTTTTAAATACTCTAAAGTTTCATTTGAAAGAGTTATCTAGTTTATATTACGTCTCCTAAGTGCTTATTCGGTTTATCTTAGAAGTATTAGATAGCTTATTGTCTCGACTTTTGTCTTATTGTGTTGGGAACTCAAAAGGCTAAATAGATCTTAATATGTTTTGGTTTATAAAAGCTCTTGTTGTTTTGGCTTATTAGTTGTCAAAAGCTAGATTTGATTTGCTATTTATCTTGGCTTATTTGTTAAACCTAAGTCACCTTTTAGATTCAAAAGCTTATTACTTAAGCTTTTGTAAAATTCGATTTTGATAGTTTACAAAGTTTTTAGAAATTGTTTTTAGAAAGTTTAAAATTCGATTCCAAATACTGTTTTACAAAGTTTTTAGGAACTGATATTGGGCCTTGGCCCATTCAAGTATTATAAACAAACCATGTGTTACAATTTTCAAAAACAGTTTAAGGTTTTTATATATTTTTTGTTTAACAGTTTGTTTGATTTGTTTTGTGATAGCGTTATCGATTCAATTCATGAGGCGTAGAGCTTAAGGGTCTAATAAGATATCTTAAGTTTAAAAGCTTTAAGCTCCTAAACTTAAGTATTTTAATAGATTATTAGATCAGGTGGTTTTATTTTCTTTTGCGGTTCATCAAATCGGTTCTACCTCCTCTCTTTTCAATACATTAATGTAGATTTATTTAGCTTATAATTATTATGATTGCTTTGTTTAGTAGTATGCTTAGTGAGTATATTTTATTTATGATTGCTAAGTGATAATTTTGTTTAGTGAATTAAGTGTGATTACAAAAGTGGAAATATTGATTAGTGATTTTGGAATTGCTTAGATTAGTGTTTCGATTATTCGAACGGGCAAAATTCGTAAGAATAATTTGGCATTGATTTAGTAATTAATATCTTAAAAAAATTGTTTTCAATAAAAACCAACCTTGTGAGAAGATAATTTGTTTGAAAGATATTGATTCATCGATAAGGACTTAATTATATATTATTCACACTTAAGGAACTAAACATTTCACTTAGCAAGCATATCCTTATATATATATATATATATATATATATATATTACTATAATATATATATATATATATATATATATATATATATATATATATATATCTTCGTTTAATTGCTTAGCTTATTTTTATTTTGTTTAATCTAGTTTATAGTTATTATATATTTAGTTTAAAATCAAAAATCTAAAATTAAAAGATAATCAAGCATTTAAAATTAGATCATTACGTGAATTTCAAATTCAGCTCGCGTTTGGGGGGGGGGGGGGGGGGGTGGGGGGACCCCGGAACCGAAGATTAACTATTACTTGTCTATATCGAACGGGACATACTTATATATTATTACTCGACTCGATTTTATTCGAATCAATGCTGTCGTGTGTGGAAAGGTGGTGGCTGGTATGTTGTCGAAGGTTGTGTATTTGCCAAAACGCAGACTTGTTTTGTTTTCTAGAGTTTGCTGATATGGGCTGGTGGGTTCGCAGATGAAGTTTGAAATCTTGTAAGCCATCCCAATCTGCAACTTTGGGTTGAAATAATCAAGGTCTTTAAGACTCATGTTGGCCTGTATGGAATTTCGCTGTGAACGTATGTTTATTGTCATACATGAATCAATAACCTGATTGCTATTTTTATATAAAGTAGACAGGTGTATACCTCTCGGTCAAGTAGAATACAACAAAATGCAGATGGAGTTAGATCCGAGAGCGATTTTCCTATCCTTTTTCTATATACTTTAGCTTTAATTGTTTTGTTGTATGAGCCTGGAGTTAGCTGTGCAATCGTTGAGAGTTCCATTAAATTAGTAAACCTGAAGAAAACTGATCCTCAAATATTTTGTAGAGTAGAAATAGTGCAGTTATAAGAACGTCATGAAATTCCAAAGTATAAAAGTAGCGTTAGAAGTAGCACGAGGAAATACTGCAATTGCTACATTGACTTATAAATCTAGATTTTTATATATTAGTAAACATTTAGAAGGAGAAAGTTTGTTAAAATATTCACCGTTGGTGTATGTTTTTATAACATTTGTAGGAAAACAAACGCCCAAAAGACAGGCATAGCCAAAACTTATGTGAATTGTTTTTGGTTGGAATTTGATAAATGAAAGGAAGGTTTGGGTCTTTATAGATAAGCGAGTTTATGTAGATGAAAACTTGTTCGCCTACTCTCGTCCCAATGACGATCAGTATGTGAATGACTTTCATCATGGTTTATCTAACTATAATCCTCATGTCATTGCATAGTCCACCAGCACGGTTTACAGTCCTTAGTAGCATCACTGGAGCCCCAACCGTCAGTTCTAGTCGAGGTAGAGGAAATCCGGCAAGCGTAAATATATTTACGTCTTCTACGGGATAGAGCATTTTTGTTTCTGTTCCGGCGTGTTCAGCTGGTGTTGCTTCGTGATGGCTTAAATAAGTTTTCGATTCGTCCTGGACCATCTATAAAAGTTTTTTGTTTATCTTGCCTGTTGTTCGATTTTTGGGACAAAAAATAGCTTTTTGTTGTACGCTTACTGCATAAGGTGTTCGGAGTGTGTTTTGATCATATATGAAGTTGATGAGGTTTAAGAGACCTTCTTCATTATCTAGGAGGCAATACTTGAGGGAAATATCAATCCAAGAGGTGTTCTCAGGGTCTTGTTGATATGGCTGACCTGTTTTTCCATCACAAACATTAAAGAGCCATGAAGCAAAAAAGTTTTTCAAATTGCGTTCATCTGCACTCATATTGGGTCTTGCGAGCCACATAGTTTCCTTCAGTGTCAACACTTTAAAAAGTGGCATCCGCCTAAAAGAACTGACTTGCCTTTAAACAAAAGAATGTGGTATGGTTAATGGTATGTGCTTAATTACACATACCTTTTACCTTTAAAAACGAGCTTAAATAACCAAAAACGGACTTAAAATGCCAAATATACGCTTGTTTTGCTAATTGTGTTGTGCAGGAACGGATAACTAAGAAAAAGACGAAAAACAAAGCCAAAACGACAAAACCGGACTCAGAATGGAAAAGACTGTGAAAGACAAAGCCAAATCGAAGCCGAAAAGTCAATCAAGTCAAAAAGTCAACAGAAAAGTCAACTGGTCAAAGCCCAAGTCAACCCCGAAGCCAAAAAGTCAACAAATCAAGAAATATAAGTTTAAGGGTTGAAATTGCCAAACCCCTAAACTTATATTTATAAAAGAAAAGAGGAGAAAAGAAGACAAGGGGCCAAATTGCCAAATTGGCAAAGCTATACCACAAGGGCCATAGCTGCCAACTCTTTTAACTTGTATGCACCAAGGACGAGTTTTGCAAGTAGTGTAATAACCCTTGGGGACTTGTTTTGTCAAGTCCCCAAAAGGTTATAAACACAAGGACCATGTATGCAATGAAACCTATAACCATGGAGGGCCAACCCTGCCAACTCCAAAATCCTATACCCTGTCACCCCCAACACCTTTTCCCGCCTTTTTTGAACACAACCCAAATCACGGGTTTACAAACCCTCTTCTACCCTGCACCTCAAAAAAACCCATGGACAAACCACTCCCCCCTCCTCCACTAAAACCCTCAGCCATGTTGGCAATCCCACAACTCCCAAAGGCTAAATCGACGGTCAAGATTTGTTTTTGGTCTGCCTTTATACAACAACACATGAAGCACAAACAAACAAGTCCCGCTTATAAATGAAGAAGAAGGTGGAGAAGTAAATGAGTAGTTCAGTTCATTTTTCAGTTTTCATGTCGTTTTACTCTTTTAAGCTTTTGTTACTAATTCAGTCGTTTTTCATTAGCTCGATTTTCAAAATCTCAGTTGTAATTCTTTTAATTTCACTTGTACTCTTGATTTCTAATCAATATAAGCTAGTGTGTTGTGTTTGTTCTTAAATTTTCATGTAATAAGCCGTTGTCATCAAATAAGCTTGAAATAAGCTAATTTGAGCTTATTAAGTTTTCTCTAATTCTCATTTTGTTCAAAAACTTTAAAAGCTTTTTAATCATGATTTCTGTCTATTAGTGTTCAATAAAAGTTCATTAGGATTCATATCAATCAAGTTTTGGAAGCTTATGAAGAAATAAGCTGATATAGCTTATTGAGCTTTTAAGCTCAAGGTTTAGAAGCTAGGTAGCTATTTAGGTTTCAAATTGAGGTCACTCACTCAGAAAGAGTGACCTGAGAACAGAAACTTCAATTCTCAGGTTTTACCCTTTTTTATATCATTAGATAGCTTAAAATGCTTGTAGCTTATTCACTTGAACTCTAGTGTTTAAACTTGTTAAATAATGTTTAGTAAGTTTAGATATTAAAGGATCTTTAATTAGTTGTCATTAGAATCAATTTAGGAGTGTCATTTCTAGTTTGCATCGTTATAATCAGTGTATGGCTAGGGAGAGCCAAGTAGCTTAATTCATTTTAAGCTGTAGGTCTATAGTTTCAAATTAGCTTAAGTAGGTGAATCTAAGTGTGGAGTAGATAAAAGGTTTAACAGTTTAGTTTGAAAAACAGTATTGTAAGGTCAAAATTTGTTTTAGGAGCAATTTATAATAACTAGTGTTGGATTAGTGGGTATTTGACTTTTAAGTCAATGACAATTTTTTTTGTCAAAATTTCTGCATGCAGTTGAGGTTAGGTTGAATTTACCAAGGTTTTAGAACAGTTTTAGAATTTAGTTTTGAAGAAGTTATGAAGTTTTGAGCTTAAAGATGTTAGCTTGCACCAGGGCACTTTTTGATTTAGAATAAGATAGCTTTTAGTGATATAGGGGCTTAGGGATTTGTGTGAGCTTATTTAGTGTTTGAACACACTCATTAGAGTGCATCTAGTGCAGCTGCAACCCCAAAAGGTTGTCTTGTGCAAGTGCAAAATGCACCAGCAGTACTAACTAAAAAGTTAGTACTGCTGTCTTTGAGCTCAGATTTAGAGTTAGAACGTTGGATTAGGATTATAGATTTGGAATTACTTAGAGTTCAAGTAGCCTAAATAAAAACTCTGCTATTGGTTTTTCACTAAAGTCCTTTAGATTATCTGAATTTAAGCCCAAAGTGGGCAGTTTAAATCAGCTTATTTGCTATACCTACTGATGTCAGCAGCAGAAGTTAGTTAGTTTTTGTAGAGCTTATAAGAGATTTTCACCCATAAGCCCCTTCTTTAAAGTTGGTCCCTATAAGCTGCTCTTAAACTTTGCTCTTTTTGAGTTTTTGGTAAAACACATTTTTTAATAGCAAAAAAATAAGTAGATCGTAGGGTTGGTGTTTGTAATGTTTCATAGTAGAGGGGAGTACCGTTTTAACTATGTGTAAATGTCACTTACGTTTGTCCGCGTACCCATTAATTTACTCTTTTAAATTTTACCCTAGACTTTTCGAAAAATAAAAAAGGGGGAAAGACACTTGGCCCGGGTGAGCAAGACTCGAACCCGGGACCAAGCGATACAAACCCCCTTTTTACACACACACTTAACCACTGCGCCCTTGGGTCTTTTTCGTTAAAGACTCAAGGGCCTATTTATTTAAGGTGTTTGTGAGCTTATAAGCCTATAAGCTGTAAAAGCTTATTTTCGGGCTTATTTGTCGAGCTTATTTGTGATTCTTATTTTTCGTAGGATTCTTATAAAGTCTAGTATTTTTTGTAAATTTTTCAGAATTTTTCGTAATCGTTTAATATTTTTTATAATTTAATTTAGTTAAAAGTTTATTTAATTCATAAAAAATACAAAAATTATCAAAAAAATATTTTGCTTTTTTAGAAAATTTTATTTTGTCATCTAGTTTGTAGGAAAAATATAAAAGTTTTCGTAGGGTCATTTTTACAACTTTTCATCTTTTAAAGAACGGGTCCGGGTACGGGATTTTGTTTTGACTCGTTTTTGGGTCAAACGAACTCCGTTTTCGGTCTAGTCTTTTTCATTCTTCGTTATTTGGTCCCTAGAGTAGTTTAGAAGTGAAAAATTCTTCGTAGGGTTATTTTTGAAGAATTTAGGTTTTCCCCCTTTTGTTCGGGATTCGGGCTCTCGTTTTCTAGTTTAATTTCGTAATTTCTAGGTTTTTCTTAAACGTTTTTGTTTATTATTGTTTAATTTAACTTCCTGCACTCTCAAATCCAATTCCTTCATTCAAACTCAAATCTTCGACTGTATCGATTCTCCAGTCCAGCCTCGTTGGGGATAAACGACCCGGGATACATGAGAAGCCGACACTAGACATTTATTCTAGATCTAGAAGGTGTGCATGGTGGACCACTTTTTCTAACTTGCCCAAACTCATTATCCTGTATGGGTGGGTGCTCTCACCGCTCACATCAGTACGTACCACCTAGCGAAAATCAGTATACGCGTGCGAGTCTCAACACAGCCTCCACAACAACTCGTTCGTAGACGACTCATACAGAGCGCTGGTCGGGGAACCCGGAAGAGGCTCTATACTACTTCTCGGTATCATTGATCTTGTTGATTTTTACACTTAGATATATATTTTATATTTTATTGTATATTATATATATTTACGGTGTGAATATCGCCAATCACTAAATTAAACAAGATAAACACAACAGTACTAACAACAGTACTAACATTATTAACTACCAGTACTAACTTGGAGTTAGTACTGCTAGCTTTAAGTTAGTACTGTTAGCTTAAGGTTAGTACTGCTAGGCTTATAAAACGCAAAGAAGCAAGAATATAGCAAATAAGCTAAAACAGATAATTAACTACCCCTAATAAGCACTTAGTAAAAGGAATACGCAACTAGAATAAACTAAAATGATAAATGAGCTAGAAAACTAAAATTGATAAACTCTTAAATTATTTTGAAAAGGCAAATAAGTTCTACTAAAAACTGTAAATTAAATACGCTTAATCTACTCTAAAAAGCTAAAGAAACCTTAAACAAGCTGAAATAATAAGCTGATGAGCTAAATTGAACTACCAGTACTAACAATACTAACTAACAGTACTAACTAACAGTACTAACTACCAATACTAACTTGGAGTTAGTACTGCTAGCTTTAAGTTAGTACTGTTAGCTTAAGGTTAGTACTGTCCCAAAAGTGAACTAGCAGTACTAACTACAAGTTAGTACTGCTAGTGGAAAATACTCTTGAAAGTTTTCAAGAATCATTTTTCTTTTTATATTAATTAAAAACAGATTATCAAGTAATAAATTAAAACACTTATAAGCAACTTTCAATCAAGAATAAGCCCTTTAAAAATGCTGAAATGGCCTAGCAGTTGTTAACTTATAACTAGCAGTTTAAACAAATAAACTAACATACTAAGTAAAAAAGTAATACAAACACTTTTCAACTAGCAACTTAAGCAAAATAAGAGCACTAAAACATTCTGCATGAAGATAGAACAATAAGCAAAAGAAAAACTTACAACACCCTTGCTCAAAAACAGGGTCCAAACAATGAATCTAACAAGCTCTAGCTAGCAAATAAAACAAGCTAGTGAGAGGTCCATAAGCCGATCCAGAACTGGCTTATCATCCATAAACATAAGCCTGTGGTATATTTTGGGAGTGGTATTCGTTTGATATTCTCTTACTACTTAACTTTTTTTTATCTTACTTATGAAAGCAGCTTATTAAAAATAAGCTGTGGTAAGAAGCTTTTGAACTTAAAACCATATGATTAAAGAAACTTAACACTTGAATTGTAATGGCTTAAAAACTTCAAACTTTGCCATTAATCTTTAAAGTGATACAAATCTGAAAGAACAAAGCTGTAAAAAGACTTTTAAAGGTAAACTAAGATTAGCAACAAATTATTTACTAAAAAATTAAAAAACATAGATAGCTCAAAGGCTTACAAAAAGCTCTATTTAATAGCCGAAAGTCTGGTGGACTTGCACGCTTGTGCTTCTTGTGGAGAAGCAAAAACGAAGGTGTGCTTGTTGAGTGAGGGTAATCTAAACAAATCCGCCTTTGATTCTTTTGAGCTTCTTTGGAGACAATCTCAGCCATCGAAATGCTTTGGGAATGGAGAGGGATTGCCAACATGGCATTTATACAACTGGGGGGGGGGGGGGGGTTAGTAGGGTGGATGAAATGATTTTTGCTTAATCGGGAGAAAAAGTGGTTTTGCAGAGAAGAAGATATGGGGCCGACATACCAAGATGTAAACCACTGGTTTTTTAGGGCGGGAAAGAAAGGACTTTTTTGGGAGTGGAGTGTAATGCCAGAAATAAATGGGACCCCCACTAAAAAAAGTTGGTATAAACAAACCATGAATGCAAACTTCCTACTGGGACCACGATGTGCAATATTTTGACTCTTGCCTTTTTAATCTTTTTGTACGTCATCTAGGGGTGAGGTTTGGCAGGGATTACATAGACGGCCCGTTCTCAAGTTGTATTTTGTATTCCGAGACGACGAGAGTAGGCAGATGGTAGCGAAGTGATGTCAGTCATCACAGTGTATATACTTATGTCATGGGATGCCTTTCCGTGCTCGGGGGGATGGGGGTGAGTTGGTATTGTGTGGGTATTGCTTTTTGGGGCGTGTGGCTGATCTCTTGTCTATCGAGGGTCGGGTTCTTATTCCCCGTTGACTGCTCCGAGGTGGTTCCTTCTACTGTGAGTGAGAGCATCCGATCTGGGGGACGGGAAGCGATAAATGCAGGTACGTGGCAGGCAGGGAGGGGAGGGTGCAAGACGTCTGACACATAAAGGATCTACTGAGGTCTATATGGTGTTCTCTAAGTGGTATGTCTACTTTTCAGTTCAGTGGTAGAGAGAACACACTATTCGGGAACACGGAACCGACAGGACTTGATGGAGTTGTTTTGGGATTGAGTTAAATTAGTGACACACGGAGACCTTCTAAAAATCATAGCGTAAAATGTCTAACTTGTCGAACAAATTGGAGTGCTGAATTTATCAGTCACAACACCACCAAAACCAAAAATCATCCCCCCATAGCTCAAGAGTATGTGGTTTTACGCCGTGATCCGTACACGCAATGGTTAAATCACACCTGTGTGTAGACCACTCAACGAAAAAACCAAGAGATCTTAATCCCCCTCCGACACATAACCTTGAAAAGTAACAAAGTGTTTCGTCAAGGGGAACTAAAGCATCCAATAGCTTCGACAAGACCGAGTTTTTCCACCGAAAATGTTATTTATACACTAACTATCCTAATATTTTTGGTTTTTTTCCTTTTTCTCTTTTTTCTTAACTAACATGCTCGAGCTTCCTTTTATTTTATAAACAAACCCTACAAAACGCGACCGGGATCAAGAAATGAGGAAACTTCCCAGAGAATAATTCTACACTAATAAATAACGGATCACCAGATGGATAAATTCATACGTTCCCTCCTCCGAGCGATTTTTCACTAGATCCAAGCGCGCAAGGTGCTCCGCGAGAGGCAAAGCAAAGCAATTAAACAAGACATTTGTCAATATAAAGTCTAAAATGTTAAGCACGAGCCGAGAACTATATGACTTGTGGAACTTTCAACATGCGCGCGGTGCGCGCGAGGTGGATATATGATTTAAAAAGTGTGTACTCAATTCAACTCAACCATAGATCAACTTATTTTTCGATAGGGCCTTCAATCACTGCATCAGCGGCGAGCGTCGCGAGAACAGATAGTGCCGCGCGAACACTTATTAAGAACCGATTGTAACTTTGAGAATTTTAAAAGAACGAAAATTTTCTTTAACTCGTAGAACCGTTTTTTTGCAACACTTTATCATCATAATCATAAGTTTCTTAAAGGCCAGGAATGGCGTTCTTAGTTTGGAACAACCTACATTAGGAGAGAAGGAGAGGCCTGTACGCGTCCCTGTGTAGCCTAATCACGCCACCAATGACCTGTTCTTAGTATGAAAGAAAATCCCACCGGCGCGTGAGTTCTAGCGAAGAGGGAAATCACATATTAACACCTTCTTCCTAAAATTGACTAAGATAGGGTCTAGTTTGAACCCTCACCCAAAGACCACTCTAACTCATATGGGCTTCCTGGTGAGATATCACAACCACAAAATCCTTAGAAGATAAAGATGTTCCTAGTTGATCCCTACACACACACACATATCGCGTTGGCATTGGAGGCGTAGCGGGATATCAACTAGGAAACAACATGTCTTTGCTTGGCTCCTTGAGACTTCAAGGGATGGTGAGTTGGCTGTGTTTTTGGCAATATATTTTAATATTCATGCATTTTTTTTGCATTCATATTTCATTTCCATAGCTTTTTCTTTGGCATTTTAACTTTTCAAATTTCACTAAGAACAGAGAAAAACCCTCGTTTTAGAGAAGAAGTAAAAAGAAGAGAACAAGTTACAAAATAGAAAAATATTGAAGTTTTTTTTTCATTCTAAAAAACATGCGATGACATTAGTTGAATTGAATGACAACGTATGATTAAGGTGGATTAAAAGCTAATGGGAATAAAAGCCCCACAAGTTACTCATATAACTTTAGAAGAAGAAATCTTGCTTTAGAGCACATAAAACTTAAATTTACTCTATCAATTTCTAGTTCTCACCTCTGAAAAGCTAGTTAGCCTATAATTAGGAAACTGGCGCGATAGGCTCACCATGCCCGACAGGGTCGAGTTAGAAAAATATTCTTCAAGAGGTCCCTATAATATTTACCAATCCCTTCGGGAACCCATTAGGAAAGTCGAAAACCACATTATTTTAATTTTTTTGAAAATTTTTAATTTTTTTTTGTTTTTTTTTTTTTTTTTTTTTCATGTTTTTAATTTTCGCTATTTTGAGTTTTTGCAGAAATTTTTTGGTGGTAGAAAGCCCAGATTAGCGAGAGTGCGAGCGACAACGCTCCTGCTACCAGGCAAATCAACGAGCAGTGCGAACCTCTCCGCGTACTAGAGCTAGAAGCATCGTCTCGCTGTTTTAAGAAAGGGTACCTACGTAATCTAAGAGGCCATTTATGGAAGTGTTCCAAAAATTAAAACGTTAGAGTGCCTTAGTGCGTCAGTGGATACTGATTCATTCCCAAAATAAAGCTGAAGATCGTGAAACTCTTTCGCGAGAGTGCGAGCATCTCTAACACTAGCAGAGAGAGATCTTCACAATCCGGAGCAATCCTCGGACAATTTAATTAACACAAACAAACACGAAACACGGTAAAGGAAGAGGCGAGCCCTCCGCAACAAGAAAAACGCCTATCTTTTAAACACAATACTACTACGAATAAGCTTTTTATCATATCATATCGGGGTGAGAGCGGCGGTCCCACGAAGCGTCTTAAGGTCGCTATACTTATGCTTGACTGACCCCGTCACCTGAATTTTATGGGGACATTAGGGAATGTTTGGAGATCCGGAACTATGTACCAATTGTGGTACGTGACCCCGTCCAAAGTAGTGTTTAATTAAAAAAAATTAATAATAAAATATAAATATAGATAAAATTTAAATAAAATAATACGATGACCATTCACTTTGAAGTTGGTCCCGGAGATTTTTTTGAGAATAACCCGACGGTCCGAAACGTATGGGAAAACTTTTGTGTGATAGTAATGTCCTGACCACCACCGGGTTTTAAATAAGGCTTTCACCCGAGAAAATCTTTAATCTAGAGTTAAAGAGGAGGACTCGATCACCGATGTTGAAAACGCGGTTCTTGATCTTAGAGTCGTGAATAATTCCACATTGTCATTTCCTTTCTTTATAAATATATGCAAAGAGTTCTCATAAGCTTTCATCACAGGATACATCATTAAGTTCATTTCAGCTGAACTTTTCCTATGTCACCACGCAGCGGTGTTTCTTTCATATCAAAGTTGTATGTTTTAAAGGCCCAGTAGGCCTTAGTGTTCTAACTCAAAATGGCAGAATGGCAAACAATAAAAAAAAGACAAAGGCTTTTCTTTTTTTTTTTCGTAGACCCACTTATATATGAGAAGTAACAGACCCAATTGGGTGTTTTGTAAGTTGTAAGCGGTGCGGAAAAGCCCATAAAGCATCATCGATCCACTTATGATCTGACCAGAGGTACGGTTCTCTCACTATTGATCCTCTCAAGAATTCTCAATTCAAAATTCAAAGCCTCGATTAGGGGGGGGGGGACCCCTCGACTTGTCCACATTGTTTGTGGATGGTACGGCGACGCGGTGGAAGAGACGATAGAGTGACTCCGTATTTAATAAAAGCATGTGACCTTTGCAAAATGGCTCATATGCAAAAATGGGGGTTCACGCGATCACTTATGATTGCATGCACACGAGGGGCAAAAACACCGAATCCTGGCGAAGAGAGATTTAAGAAATTACCAAAACAAAAAAACTCATACTAACTCGGGATAGAACGCGTCATTGGTGGGGAGGAGAGCGAGGCGCTTTGCTTCAACCCATTTTGATACATAATCAAACGGCCACGAGGATGTATTTGGATGCCTTGATTGGATGATGGGATCAATAATTAGGCCCCATAAAGGTCAATTGAATGCCCGCCAGACGTCCAAAGAAGATTATCACACAAACTTGGATGGAATTCTTGTGGCAACTCATTCACGTGTGAAACCTTTTCCCTTTGACGCAAGGCCAAAGTAGTTGCAAGTTTTAAAAAACCAACTCAATGGGCTCCTTGAGATTTCACAAACTTGGGAATGGAATTTTGTGGCATCTCATCACGTTTGTGAAACGTTTTCCCTTGAGACGCTGGCAATGAGTTGCTAGTTTTTAACCAATCTCATAGGGCATCCTTGAGATTGTAGGCCAAAAAGAATTATCGGAATCGAAGACTTTTTCCTTGCTGTGTAGTTATGCACCGTGATGTCCACCGGAGGGAGACCACATGGCAAGGCCATGATGATGTCACGGGGCTTCTTTTTGGCCAAAAACTACAACGTCGAATAAACTTATCCCGCAATAGATTTTTAAACAGAAAGGGATCTTCCCCAAAAAAAGGGGGGGAAAAAAAGAAATTAATGCTTCACGACTTGAAAGAATTTCTATCATGCTTGGGATTGGACTCTCCTTGATTCACGAAATTCCCCCCTCCCTTCCCCCGCATGATAGTTTGCGATGTTCACAAACCATGGTACTAGTATTATTGAGAACAACAATCGAACTAAGAGTTTTAAGAGGAAACTTTTTCATTTTTATCCCTCCGAGTTTGGATCGAGCTCCATTCTCTTCGTGAGAATTCTCCTAATCGTAATAGAATGATCAGAGAAAAGAAAACCAGTAACCGCTAGGATGTTCATTCTCCACTCGTCCTTTTTGTTCAACCTAGGGATCAATCAAAAATTCGAACTCTGAAGGAGCAGAACCCATCGGAGAAGCAAGATCTCGAGCCTTAAGAATCTATCTAGCAAAGAGAATTACGATGAGGGCGGAATGGATCCAATACACCCACATTGATTTGTTCGAAGAACAAGGTAAGAAATATCCGGAATTTTTAAATTTTTCGAATGAGGCTAGACAAACCACGGCTAACATATTTCTGTTTTTATTTTTTTTTTTTATTTTTTTTTTATGTTTTGTTTCTTTTTTTTTTTTTTTTTTTTTTTTTCTTTTTTTTTTTTTTGTTTTTTATTATTTTCCGTTTTGGTGTAACGTGATTCCGCCTATTCATAAATTTTTTTTTGTGTTTTTGCTTGCATAATAGTATAGGCCTGGAATGTTTTCTCATGACCGTGCCGGGTTGCCCCAAGACTGCGATTAAGACCATGGCACCTAAGGCCGAAATATCCGCCCTTGCAAACGCAACACATAAGGTTCAAAAAAATTGGTTCATTTTTTTTAATTGAATGTTCCATCCAGTCTCTGTGGGCGGCAAATCAGGGATTGGAGCACTTCGGTTAGATTCTTTTTTTGAGAGTGTTTAAAAGATGCTCCTTCAATCCACTCTTTTGGAGAAATAAAAAAAAAAAAAAAAAAAAAAAACTGGAGTCTTCTCTTTTTACAAGCAAATGGTCCATGGGGGGAGGGAAACGTGCTAATTTTGAGAAAGGTTTCTGGATGAATCTCTATAGTAAAAAATAACGCCCCCGGCATAGGCCCCAAGAAAAACTAAAAGAAACGGAGTACCTTTTTCCGTAGTCGGGTGAGGGAGCTTGCGATAACCGTCAATCTTTAGCCTCGATCGAATGACCTCAAATTTTCCGACTTTGGGCAGATTTTAGTCCAAGAACAATGCCTTCCTTAAACCATGAAATGGCTTTCTTCATTTGTTCCCTCTTCTTCCCTCTCCAATTAGAGCTAAATATTGTGTCTTCCCACACCGCTTAAGCACTTTTCCAATGGGTTAGAGGCATGTAGAGAAAGGAACTTCCAAAAAACCGAGAAAAAAGTCATCCATAAACACATACAATATTTCGTATTTTTTTTGTTTTCGATCATGTGCGAGGAAGATTGCCATCCAAACATCTACGTGGAATGTGGCCTGGTATGATAAGAAGTTGCAGATGGCCAAAGGGCATATGCTCGGTATGGCAAAGGTTCCGTAATGCAAGTAAATTATTTGTCTTTTCTCCCTGATCATAGTTTGGGTCGATGGGTATTTGAAAAAATATCCACGAGAAACCATCGAGAAAACAATAGTATTCGTTTCCCCCCTCCGCCCCCCGCAAGCCCTCTCGAAGCATTTGGTCCATGATTGGTAAGGTGGAAAAATGGCCTTTCGGGTGCATTCAAATACAAACTTTTTCGGTAGTCCAATGCATACTCCAACATCGCCATGCCCCCTAAACTATTCGATGGCAGGGATCAACAGGTCATTTTGCTCCATTCCCAACTACAGGGTAAAAACCCACCTTTCTTTGGTAACACAAAGTTGGTACAAAAAAAACAGTGGGGGGTTTTAATAAACCCTCACGGGCTTACAACCCTGGGACTATCCCTAGATTAAGGGTAAATTAATCCAGCGTCAGCAAAATTTTTTCAACTTCTTTTTTATTATGACAAGCGATCGTGGATTTTTTTTTTGGGTTTTACCACAACACACATAACCCGTCCTGATGTTGGACCGCTGGTGTGTAGTCCTCTACCATTAGAATATTTGTGAGTACAAAAGTTCTGGGATAAATAATATACCCTTGAATTATCAAGTAGTTTCTTTCTATCTTCTAAGCGAAGGCTGGGCATTAAATATGTTGTTTTTGGTGACTGCAACACTTTATAAATATGAAGACGGCTTTCCCCCCCCCCCCCTTTCCGTTCTTTCCCACCCTCCCCTCCCCGACACTCAAATCTTTAGTCATTGATGACTGGTAACTTGTTGTGATTCCTCTATAAAAATGCATATTTAAAGTGGGGAGGTAAGTCCGTATGAGCTCGGGTCTCGGATGGTTCATTCAAATGATGTTCCAACGTATTTTAATTTGGCATTCACACGAGAAACAATTCTTAAGTTTCTTTTCTTACCCGGAGGAAAATAATTTTGCATGTTGGGGAAAAATAGGAGATAAGGTGGGGCACACTAATTTAGGATATTAGCTTCGAGAAGAGAGAATGTCCTTCTCGGGATCACATTCGGCATCATCAATTCCTCTGACTTATATACGAAGTAATTCAAGTAAGCTTCAAGTTCAGCCTCGATTTCTTCAAGAATGAAATCACATAAAATACCCCTCCGAATGGAAGTGAGGGTTTTTATGGGTAAGAAGTGGTATCACCAATTGTTTTCAAAGTAAGGAGTGGAATTTCCATTTGCTAATACTTTCTGAGAATCCTCTAAAAACTTCTTGAGAATATTCCTCACACGCTATATCAATAAAGAGTCGACCCTTGTTAAACTGATTCCATGGCATTGTAGGAGGAAAATTTTTTCGTATCACCACTGCTACTTTTGAAAGTCCTACGATTTGGGTCATCATGTCTTAAAAGGTCCATCTCTTCACCCCTCTAACATCAATCAAATGCTCAGTTGCCGGTTCTTAAGAATGGTCCTTCCTAAAAATCACGGGGACTTCCTCTCGGATTCGGCATCATAGTCAACTACTGAACACAATCGGCTAAAAGCGTAGAAGGATCCAAACCTTGTCCCACAAAAACCTCTTCGGCTAAGGCCAAGGTGGGAGAGGAGTGATTATTACGGTCGGCTCAACTCGAGTACCATCCTATTTTGGTTAGTCCTTGCGATTAAGCTTTCAAAAACGGAACAGTGGCAGAAGATTGATGCTACTTTGCAACCAAGTATCGGTGCGCCCGGCTAAGACATATCAACCAACTCGGAAAATCACACGTATCAGGAAAATCCTACCCGGGTCTCCTAATTTCCCCCCCCCCCAGACTTCTCCCCCCGCCCCCCCCCCCCCCCGCCCCCCCCCCCCCCAAAACCCCCTTCTTCCTCGTGAAATGGTCTTTTAGGAAGACTGCCGAGCAATTTTCTTCATTAACGGTGGGGGGGGGTGGGGGGTGGGGGGGGTATGGGTTTGGTTAATTTCCAAGATCTTTGTCTTTGTTGTTTCAAAACTTTCTGAACATCGGAGCAAACTTCTTAGGCATGTGTAGGAGAGCATCTTGCGAAAGATCCCGCTCGAAATGGAAGATTCCAAAAAATATCCAGAATTTCAAAGCTAAAAGGAACGTCTTTATTTTTTCCTTTTTTTTTATTGTACTCCGCCGCGGATTTTTCTTCCTTTTTTTAACCCTAGATGGAGATATGGTAAAAAGTGAAGGGTCGTTTTGGGTGTGGGGGGCTCTAGGAGGTGCATGACAACTGGTTCAATCAACTTGGACTATTGAGATGGACGTTCTTTTGGTACTTCCGTTAGGAATGCACCGTGTCCTTTGTTACCATCGGTTTCAACTTCCACCCATCGCATTGACATTTAGGTCCATCAATGAAAACATAAAAAACTAAAAACCGCGCTTCTGGTGGTGATTGCTTATCAATTCCCACCCTTCGGTTAGCAACGTTGTTGCTAAAGAGAGAACCCGAACATGAAGTGAAGGCTTGGTTGGATTTTTACATTTTTGGTGACAAGTTCGGTTTAATGGGTTATGTGAACATTTGGTTTTTGCATATTTTGCATACCCGCATCATTAGCTTTTTTTTTTTTTTTAAACCATGCTCTCAAAATCAGTTTTTTGACACAGTGATATACCGACAACATAAAAAGACACCCAAATAGCTTGATTGATCTTGGTGTGAAGTTGAGTGTTTGGATTAACCGGGGGTTAGATACATTTGGGGCGCATGTTTGTTGAACCCTGGGGTCGTTGGATATGCCCCTGGTTGGAAAGCCCCCATACCCCCACGGTTTTTGGGTTTTTCGTTCCAACGATTCTCTGATTCTTCTTGGCTTTGGCTGTTGTGGTTGTATGGGAGGAAAAAACCCACCATGGGTGGTGCCTGATTGGTTTCGCCATCTAGGAGGCAGGACAGTAACCACCCAACCCGGACTTGTCCTCCTCCCTCCCTTTGGATAAAAAATTATGCTAAGCGGCTGCTTTGTCGAGACGTATTCCCTTTCTAGGATGTTAATCCTCCCTCGCATTCCTCGTAATTGTAGCTATGGGTACACCAGGACAATTTACATATGATGTGGGCACCTCCCCCGCAGGTAACCACCAAACAATATGCTCAAACGCTTGTTTTTATATTTTTTTACTTTTACGGGAGCGGGAGCTGGAACTGGAGATGTCTGCTTGTCGAGAAGTAGAGCTCTAACCATATCTTTCAATTCAGCAACAACGGGGAGATTACTTCTCCGGAGGTGGAAAGCGCTCAGTGACTCACTTTAGCAAGCAATGGTGCATAAGCTCTGGGAGAATACGAACTATTGGAACCTTGCTTTCCGATATGCGTTAGCAATCAAGCCGTGG
Organism: Tanacetum coccineum; assembly: GCA_026074375.1. Lineage (NCBI taxonomy): Eukaryota > Viridiplantae > Streptophyta > Magnoliopsida > Asterales > Asteraceae > Tanacetum > Tanacetum coccineum. The sequence continues at coordinate 21,120 of BQNB010036931.1, read as the reverse complement.
GGCCCTTTGTCCATAAAGAAGTTACCAACCCACCTTACGGCGGAGTTTAAAGAGTCCTTGAAATCATGGTAAGCATTTTAAGGCAATTGGTAAAATGTATCAAGTTGGTGGAGGGGTTCCGAGCACATTAATATTTTCCATGATGTCAGGACAGGCTCAGTCGGCGAGAGAGGGTCTTATTGAATCGATCCAAGCCTCACTAAAACGACTCATCACAAACCTTTGTTATTGAGAAATTGTTAATTTTCGTTCCGAAGATTTGTCCGATTTAAAGAAGGTGGGAAAAACTATTGATGAATCTTAGCAACGAGGTCAATTCAGGTCGAATCCCATGTCTGAATTTGATCGGAGGGGGTTCTTATCCCCTCAAGAAGCCATATCCATCCGGCTTTGCCCCCCTCGAGAGAGAAAGAAAAAGTGCATCAACTTAATTGATTTGTGGTTTGGGAACATTTTATGATATCTCAAAGTTAGAGGTGATTTGTATATTGAAGTACCGGATGTGGGCATTGTGGGGTCCCTTTTTGTCAATGTCCGAAGAAACTTCTTGTTCAGGACAGGTGTAGCCAACCTCCATGTTGAATCTCAAAATATTATATGGCTGCTCTCGATTTCACAGTAACAAACACTGTGCGTCCCTCACCGTATCCCTCGGGGAGCCTGGGAGTAATTCTGCCTATAGTTCGGATTATAGCAGCCATCGTATGCGTTCTTTGTAAGTATCAACACATATTTCGAGGAACTTGGTTGTTGTTTTGTTGTCCGTAGAGCGACGAGCTTTTAAGAACCTAGTGGCATTGCACTAAAATAGAAAACAAAGAAGAGAAATTTTTTGTTTATTTTTTAGATTTATATATTTTCTCAATCAATCTATTTTAAACGTATATAAGAACCATAAAACTAGACAAAACTTTTGACCCAAATAAAACTCCAATACCTTCACGGTAGCCTACACAATATCTATCATCAAAACGATAAAAGCGCACAGGTGAGCGGTCACAGGAGTAGGAAATAGTCAGCGAAGCTTATTCCTCCTTTCGGGTCTAGTTCCTAGGAATCAACCCCTCCTTATACCCCACTTTATAATAAGCTGTTGTTTTTTAACCTTTGTCATTTTCACGAACAGGTGAGGGCCTGTATATCGTAAGGAGACACAAATGGTAATTTTTAAATCTTATTTGTTCAGATGGGAACCAATAAGTTCAACACCCAAACCGGAACAGATATATTAAGATAATACCACATCAATGAGAATAAATATATATATTATAGGGTATTTTTAAACCAATTGTGTGAAATTTATTTTTATAGAAAATGTTTTTTATATTTTTTTGGTTTTTTGGTTTGTATTTTATATGATAATTATACTAATATAATAAAAGAAAATGAAAAATATTTTTTTTGTGACTTTTTTTTTATATTTTTATAGAAAAGAAAAATATTCACCGAATCAAACACCAAATTTTCAAATGTAAAATCGAAATTAAATCGTTTCAGTCAACAAAGATCCTCCCCCGCCGGCAACGGCGCAACATTTGACTCGCCAAAACTTACTCCTTATAACTTATCTATATATGATATAAATACAACAAGGATCAGAATTCGCGAGTGCAAGAAAACCGGAAGCAGTATAGAGTGTTCCCGGGTCGTTATGTCCCAACGAGGCTGGAATGGAAAATCGATAGACGATTGATGATTGGTGTTGAATGTAACAAAAAATTTTGGGAATTAATACTGAAAGCAAATGCACATAAAAATTACACAAAGATCATAAGCTGGAACAAGAATCAAAGCCAGCAAAGGCAAAAACACTAAAAACTTTTACACTAAGGCACAAATAAACCTCAATAAAAACTCTTAAGAAGAGTAAGAACAAATCAAATAAGCTAAAACTAATTCTAAATTATTCCTAAATTAAGGAGGCAAATTCAAAAAGCAAGCAATTAAGCTAAATTAAAACAAGAATAAAACCACAACAGTACTACTAACAACTGTACTAACAGTTATAAACTACCAATTACTAACTTGGGAGTTAGTACTAAGCTAGCTTTAAGGAAGTAAAAGTTAGTACTGTTAGCTTAAGGTTAGTACTGCTAGGCTTATAAAATGCAAAGAAGCAAGAATATAGCAAATAAGCTAAAATAGATAATTAACTACCCCTAATAAGCACTTAGTAAAAGGAATAAGCAACTAGAATAAACTAAAATGATAAATAAGCTAAAAAAAACTAAAACTTGATAAACTCTTAAAATTATTTTGAAAAGGGCAAATAATTCCTACCTAAAAACAGTAAACTAAAATTAAAAGGCTTAATCCTACTCTAAAAAGCAAAATGAAACCTTAAACAAGCTGAAATAATAAGCTGATGAGCTAAATTGAACTATCAGTACTAACAGTACTAACTAACAGTACTAACTACCAGTACTAACTTGGAGTTAGTACTGCTAGCTTTAAGTTAGTACTGTTAAGCGTTACGGTTAGTACTGGTCCCAAAAGTGAACTAGCAGTACTAACTACAAGTTAGTACTGCTAGTGGAAAATACTCTTGAAAGTTTTCAAGAATCATTTTTCTTTTTATATTAATTAAAAAACCATGATTAACAAGTAATAAATAAAACACTATAAGCAATCTTTTCATCAAGAATATAGGCACTTGAAATAACGCTGAAATATGTCCTAATCAGTGTTAACTTTTATAGACTAGCAGTTTAACAAATAAACTAACAGTACTAATAAGAAAAAAGTAATACAAACAAATCACTTTTCAACTAGCAACTAAGACTAAAGCAAAATAAATAGGCCACTAAAACCAAACATTCTTCAGAAGATAAAGAAACAATATTACGAAAAAGAAAGACTATTACAACAAGATAACACCCTTGACTGCTCAAAACAATAGGGTCAAACAATGAATCTACAAAAAGCTCAAAGCTTAGCTAAAACAAGCTAGTGAGGAGTCCATAAGCAAGCAACCCACCAAAACTGGCTTATCATCCATAACAACATTATAACTGTGGTATATTTTGAGAGGTGGTATTCGTTTGATTTTGCTCCATTAAACTACTTAAACTTTTTTTTATCTTTACCTTAAAGAAGCAGCTTAAAAAATAAGCTGTGGGTAAAGCTTTTTTGACTTTAAAAACAATATGATAATTAAAGGAAACTTTAAAACAAAACACATTTGAAATTGTAAAATTGGCATAAAAACTTCAAACTTGGCATTAATCAACTGAAAGTGTTACAAAAGCGTGAAAGTACAAAGCTGTAAAAGAATTTTTAAAAATGTAAACTAAGATTAGAAAACTAATTAGTTACTAAAAAAATAAAAACTAGATGCCTCAACAGGCTTACAAAAACTCTATTTATAGCCGAAGCTTGACCTTGACCTTGCAGCTTGTTCCTATCTTGTGGAGAAGCAAAAAAAAAAACGAAGTGGCATGTAGTGTAGGGTAATCTCAAGCAAATCCCAGCCATTGAATATTCTTTTGAAGCTTCTTTAGAGACAATCTCAGCCATCGACATGCTTTTGGGAATGGAGAGGGATTGCCAACATGGCATTTATTAACAACCTAACCAAAACCTAAACTGGGGGGGGGGGGGGGGGGGGGGGGGGGGGGGGGGGGGGGTTAGTAGGGTGGATTGAAAATGGATTTTGCTAATGGGAGAGGAGAAGTGGTTTTAGCAGGAAGAAAGTAAGGGGCGACATACAAGTTGTAACTAACTGGGTTTTTGGGGCGGAGAATAAGGAAGACTATTTTTTTTTTTTTGGGGAGTAAGGCAGAATGGTCCCCTAAAGGTTGTATAACTTGAATGCAATCTCTAAACCCCATGTGCAATCTTGACCTGTGCCATTTTTATCTTTGTAATTCAGTCTTGAGGTTTTTGGAGTGGCAGTTTTTAGAAAAGGAAAAGAAAGAGATGGAAAGAAAAAAAAAAAGGGGAAAAGGAAAGGAGGCCCATCAAGTTGTAATTTTCTTCACTTTTGGCTTGACTTTTAGACTTTGTCATTTCTCATTCCCGCTGCTCGATTTGTTTGCTTTTGCTTTCCTTTTTGTTCTTTTCCTTGAATATCCGTTCCTGTCTCCTAACTCTCTGCAATAATACAAAGCCAACATACAAATACAATTATCTTTGTATGTTTTTTGAGTCATTTAAGTCCGTTTTTAAAATAAAAAAAATGGAAAATGGTATGTGTTTTAAGCACATAAACCAAAATATTCTAACCCCGCGATCTAAGAAAAAACTAAAAACCCTAACGAATACACCATATGATCCTAATTAAACCATAATCATTATAACATGTTTATTATATCATTAATTACAGATGTTATAAAATCATAATTATCCATCATAATAATTATTACAATGTTTTTTTTAAAATGATAATATAACTCAAAGGATTATAGTTTTAATACTTTAACATCTTCGAATCTTGAAATACAAAAATCACCAAACATTGCAAAAAAAATATTTTTCTTTCTTCCCCCCCTTCTTCTCCTATGATAAAATTCGTCTAGGACAATTAAAAGACAAGGTGGAGGAAGGGGTATTCTAAAGTATTTATAAAGGTTTACAAAAAGGAGATTATGATAAATAATCTTTTACTTTTACCAATTTTAATTAGAGTAAAGATTTGTTTTGCCCTTTTTTTTTTATTCTTCTTTCCTTTTGGGCCAGATTCCCCCCCCTTGAATAATATATATTTTTTTTTATAATTAATTTTATTTTATTTATTAATTGACTTAATTAATTTCATTACCTTATGTTTATTATAAAACCTAATAAAGCTTTAATATTTGAGGAGTACGACATTTTAGGCGTAAACGTAATTTACTTTACTAAACCGACGTCTATAAACTTAACCTGCACCTACTTAGGACTTGTTTTAAAATAAATAAACTTTTTCAATTTTTTATTTTAAACCTAAACTATTCCAAAAATAGAACTTTTCATATTTCATTTACTTATTCTAACTACTAACCACCTGATATCATACCTAACAATACTAACACACATCAATACGTATACGGAAATAAACTTACACGACTATAAATCACTAAAAAACGGATAAATCACAAAATCATTTCCTTGTTCATCAAACAAAAAGTGAACACGAAATGATTCAAAAACAAAAAAACAACCAATCTCACCATCATTATTCCAACCTCATTGAGAAATGATCACACTTTAATAGATTGACTACCAATTTCTCACATAACATCTACATAAATGCATATAAAAAAACACATATAATCACATAACCCATTCACAGCATAACAGAAACATAAGTCAACCACTAAAATTAGTTTTGAGTAACTCTGGCCAAGGTCATGGTTGTTCAGCAATCTGAGACTTGATATCGTCTTTGTCATCTCAAATCACATCGGCAGTAACAATCAACTTGAAGGTATAGCTCCGGATTTCCATCCACCATAAAAACCAAAAAACCATAATCTTCTTATTATTTTCTTAAATCTTAAAAAATTACTTAAAGGAATATTTTTCACTACACCTTCACCAGCAGAAAAAGGGTTAAGCATTCAAGTGAGTTCTCTCCAGGATTCATAATTGGAAAACATCTTGATATAATTTAAAATTACGCAGAATGCACATCAGGTCTCAATGCATCCAACTAACTGCATACATACTGGATCCACCGACAAAGCCGAAGCAAAAGTACATTTTGTATACTCCCTTCAACGCCTCTTTTATAGAGTTGAAAGGCAACCTTGTGTTTTGTTTTGTTCCAAGTCAAGTCTTTTTCCATGCATATTGGGGATATTTGACCAGCAATTGGACGTATTAATTACATATTATATAGACCTCTTTAAGATCGTATCTATGTAAGACATTTGTGACCCAAAGTACCAATTAAAATTATCAATATCGCTTTGACCTATCTCTCTACATTAGATCTTGATTCCAAGAATAAATGTAAGCTTCTCCTAAAACTTTCATAAGCAAAACACTTTCGCGAAGGATAATTCCTTTAACAATTTGTAAACTTGGAGAATGTGATTCCCCTATGATAATAATGTCATCAACATATAAGATGAGGAATTAACATTACTCGACGTCTCCCACTGTAGCCTTATTTGATATAACACAATAGCCTATCATCAAGATTTTGACAAAACCAAACTTATTGATTCCCATCACCAAATTCTTTATTCTAAAAAAACTTCTTGATGCTTGCTTAACTGACCATAAATGGATCTTTTAAAAAGCTTGCATACTTGTCCTGAGATATGTTTTAGGGATCAAAACAAAACTTTCCGGTTTGTAACCATATAAATGTCTCATCAAGATAGAAAACCATTTAAGAGAACGCAGTTTTTGGGACATCTATTTTGCCATAATCTCATAGTCAATAGAATGCCGCTATAAGATAATGAGAACCCAAATTGCTCTAAAAATGTCATCAACGGGTGAGGAAACGTTTCTTTCATAATAAACAAACCCCAGTAGAGGTTTGAGTATACAACCCTTTGCAACCTTAGAACGATCTTTATAGGTGTGGTACAATTGCAATCCATGTCAATCTTTTTTCTAAAAAATTTCTCCACTTTCCACCCCTTCCCTCCCCTCCCCCCCCCCTCTTCCCCCACTTCCTTTCCCCTCCCCCCCCTTTTCCCCTCCCCTTTCACTAATTCCTCCTCCCTTTTCTCTCCCCTGTTTTCCCCCCCTCCCCCCTTCCCCCTCCCAACAAGTCTTACAATTAGGGAGGAAGATCGGTCCAAGACCCCTAACCATATTTTGTCTATTATGGGAAATGTTCATTTCTGCGCATTCAAGCATCGAGCCATTTTATTAGATATCTGTAATCAAACATTGCAACAGCTTTAATAACTAGGAGGGATTCATTAAGGATCCCTAGACTATGCTCTTCTTTTTTCTCCCCCGTCTTTCTTTCCCCGCCGCTACATATTTAGACATAAGCGATTTGAGCTCGATGTGTCCTTTTGGGACCTACTACAAATCAGAATCACTGTCTCCTCTTAGGTGGTTCGAAACCTTCAAACCTCCATAGGTAATATTCTCGCTAGTGTAATTTTAGAAGGTGATGTATCTTCATCTTGAATTTATTTAAGTTCTTCGTCCCTCCCACGACGATTTTGAGAGTTTATAAAAACTTTTCTATCACAGAACGCCAGGCATACTTGCAAAACAATTTTTGGGGGGGTTTTAGTTGGAGAGTAGAAAGAAATAGTAACCCCATTAATTCCATGGAGTAACCTATAAAGATACACTAAATAGAACTTTGGTTGGGGAGGTTAATTTATATTGTCAGGCGTATCCCAATTCACAAGCGCCTCACATCCCCAGACCTTTAAGTAAGACAAATTTGGAACTTTTCCATACCATAATTCATATGGTGTCTTATCAAACATCAAAGCAAAAACCATACCAACTGCAAAACAACGCAAAACTCTCAATCGAATCATCACATCCCAACAATCCATAAATCAAATCACAACAGCAGGTAGCCCTAATCAACCTATCAACACAAGCAAACAAAACGAAAACTCCCGAAAAACACACCAACCAAAAATTCAAGATCAACGCCAAAACACACAAAAAAACACTAAAAAAAAAAATCAACCCAGCAGACAAAAAAAACAAAAAACCAGAAAGGCCATCAAACACTTAAAACTATTAAACATGCCTAAAAAGATATGGCTACTTAGGCACTAGCCAACAACAAACCAAGCACTGAAAATCTAGGAGACCTAATGCAAACCACCATGCACACTTCTTGGTTGAACCAAATGAGAATGCGTGTTGCAGACCTAGAGCATAATCCCAAAAGGATAATGGCAGACTTGTAAGATTCATCATAGATCAAACTATGTATAATAAAGTATGATTTCTCCTTTTAGACATGCCATTGTGTTGTGGTGTGTATGGAGGAGTAAAATGTTGGACAATTCCATAAGCTTTAAGATAATCTTTAAACTCTCGGTGATGAGGTGTCATTTTATACACTTTTTCGGGGTCGTTTAACCCTCAAAATCATGTGTTTATGCCAAAAATAGGTACTTAATCGTTCCTTTTAGGTAATTTTCTTATTTGGAAGGACATTTGGAATGATTACATGTGACTGTGGGCTCATTTGGAGAAGGAAACTGACGAGATCAAACTACGAACCTACACCAAAGACTCTTGAAGATTTGTGAGCTCACAGAGCCTGGAGACGTGCGTCACAAGCTACACAAGACGCCGTCAAATAAACTCACAAGTGACGGCCGTACACATCAATTTCATGACGTCGTCAGCCCGCACCGACTCAAACGCAGATCTAGCAGATTATTCTTACGACGGCGTCACAACTAAAACGCGACGCCATCGGGTCGTTTTTCCTATATATACAAACCCGAATTTAGGGTTTTGTGTGTGTAACTTTAGAATAAAAAGAGGGTATGAACCCTAGTTCGTTTAGCAGCTGTAGGAAACGATTTATGGCCTAAAAACCCTATTGTACTTCTTCCAATTCATGTTTTAATCAGTAAGCTTTACTTAATCATTTCAATATGCAATGTGTTGTTTATTTATTGTTTCTTGTTTTATCTTTAAAACATTTTGGCTAAACTCCTATTTGTGTTTATTTTATTATTGGGATGAAACCTAGAATGTAGATCTTAGTGGTTTGCTTCTTGTAGAGGATGAGCACGAAGATTAGGGTCCCTTAGAAAACAGCATTTGTCTGCATCGCTGTTGATAAATGTCTATGGAAATGTAATTGTATAGAACGGATACCATCCGGTAAACAATCTTCATACTACCTTGCCCCCTAATATGGTTGATCTACTTTTAATATATTTCACATGCACTTAGTGTACTCCTAAGGGCCGTGCAATAGTCTTCATACTACTATGCATGTGCGTCGCTCTAGCAGCATAACCCTAAAAAAGTAGACGAGCCCGGTTTCTGTAATTCGTTTATCACGCTTTAGGAAATAGTTTACACAGATTATCCATAAGTGTGACAAGTGCAACAACATTAGGAGAAGCTCATCTAGAGATAATACATGATAAAATAAACCAATATTTTATTTTTATTGTTATCAACCGATTAGCATAGTTAATAGTTTAGTTTAATGTAGCTAAACCCAACCCCTCTCTAAATTAATATGATTTTACTTGCTGTTCCTAAAAATATAAAAATACAAAAATAATCTCCATCAACCCTTAAGAATACTGTTAAGCGTGATCCAAGCCTTCCCAACCTATCCCTCGAGTAGAAACGAATAAAACAACCCCAAGTCTTTGCATATACTACACTACAATGATTAGGTGCACTACTTAGGGAGTTGTAAAACTTCTCGTATAGAAGTCCTACGACGACCGCACATCAAGTTTTTGGTGCCGCCGCCTGGGGAATAGTTAGGTATTGATTATAGTTTAGCTTAGTTCTACTTGCTTGAACCATTCAAGTAAGATTTAATACCTGTATATAGCTTCAATGTAGACTATCTTTTCTTGTGTATCCTGTTGTCGTAGACCCATTCTCGTCAACCACCATGGACTCTAGGAGACTACTCCAAACCTAGCCACGAGGGCTACAGGAATACCATCGAGCTCCCCGTAGGGAACAACGTGGTACCTCTTCGATCCGACACCATCCGGTTGGTGCAAAACGGATGCTCATTCCACGGACTTCGGTCCGAGGATCCAAACCAACACCTCAAGGATTTCCTTAAACTTGTGGACTCACTTGACCTTGACGGTGAAAATAGGGAAAGAACGCGCCTGCGTTTATTTCAATTTTCCCTTCGCGATCAAGCTAGCAATTGGCTTGAATGTCTTCCAGCAGGATCCATCTCCACATGGGAGGATCTTACTACCCGATTCCTTGCTTAATTCTTTCCACCAGGAAGGACCGCAAAACTCCGCAATGATATCCTGATGTTCCAACAACATCATGGAGAATCTCTATCCGAAGCATGGACTCGTTTCAAGGACTTACTCCAAAAAGTCCCTCATCATGGCATAGACCTTTGGCTCCAAGTCCAAATTTTTTATGACCATGTCAATCCCGTCACAAGACGAACCATTGACCAATCGGCCGGTGGTAAGCTTCGTGACCTCAACGCCGAAGAATCCTGGGCATTATTAGAGGACCTCGCCCTCTATGACAACGAAAGTTGGAACGACCCAAGGGATTTCGCTAAGCCGGTCAAGGCAATCGCATTGCCTCAAGATGTCCCGAGTACATCTGACCGCCGTCTAATCAAGCTCAAAAATCAAGTCTAACACTTGATGGAAGCGCATTTTGCTCCGACACGACCTACCCAAGTGAACAAAATCACTACCCCATGTGAAATCTGCAGTGGTCCCCACGACACTCAGTATTGCATGGAAAACCCTGAACAAGCCTTTGTTGAATACGCATCCTCGCGTACCGATGAAGCAGGAGGTAAGTGGTATACCTTTAAGCCCGAGCAAAACAATCTTGGTGACACCTACAATCCGTCATGGAAAAGTCACCCGAACCTTAGGTGGAGACAACCTCAAAACTCCCAAAATAATTTTTTGAACCCACCTAACTGGTTCCAACCTAACGGTTTGATCCCGAACTGTTCCTTCAACAACCGTCCTCAAAATTTTAATCAATCAAATATAGAAGGACTAGTTTCCGAATTTATGGCATCTCAAGACGCTAGACTATCCAAGTTTGAAGCCGATTTCAAACAACAGCAAAGCGAGATGACCAACAAAATTGACATTGTATTGAAGGCTGTCACCGATCAAATAACAGGCACGCTGCCTAGCCATACGGTTAAGAACCCGAAACTGGGGACCCATCCAGTCTCGTCTGCTCGTTCTTACCCAAAAATAGACCTATAATGCTCAACACAAATCCATAGCTTAATCAACAGCATCAGAATCCACCCCAAGCAACTCGAAGAATCCCAAAATAATAAGCCTAACATGGAACAGGAAGAAGGCAACCTTAGAAACACTAACACTAACCCATAACCGCAATCTAATCCATTCGCTTCCATCTCCACAGAGCAAGTACGAAAGCTAAATTCGATGCTTGAATCGCTTGGATTGGTTCCCCAATCCTCCAATACGAAATTTGTATGCTCTAAAGAGGATGATGGAGAAGTAATGTTCATCGAGATTATACGAGATGATGATGAACCCCACGATGAGGGCCCCAATAAAGGAGAAGGGGCAACAATGGAAGAACCGGCGGTGGAGTACTTCGACACCTTTCCAACTAGAGATGAACTAACCTACCATAGGTACCTAATAAGTGGCCCAATCCCTTCAATATTCCTAAGGAACCCTATCATTACGGAAGGATGCCCCTACAACCTTAAGATACCATGAAATATTGGGCACGTGCATATCAAAAAGGCCTACATTGACCTTAACTCTCCTCTTAATATCATGACCCGAATGATGTACAATTATATCATGAGGAGAAAACTTGACCCTAGGGAAAATACAAATGGAGGATTTAGCAATTTCATAGGAAGGATCAAAGTGATGCATGCCTTCGTAGGAAACTTCACCTATGTCATAGACTTCATGATTGTTGAGGATATTAGTTCAATCATAGACCCTTGGTTGTCATAAGTGGTACTAGGGAGACCTTTTGTAGAAATATCCAACATGACTCATGACCCACCCAAAGGAGTTGTTAGATTCATTAGAGGGGCCAATGAAGTTGCCTATAAGATGCCCCATAAGATAGAACAATACGACTCATTGTCAGACTTAGAAAAAGAACAAATCAGTCTATCTTAGGAACGAAGAAGACAAGAGAAGAGGAGTAGAGTATGTGATGAGCAAGATACTAGGATTTTACAAAGAATGCCTAGAACTTGGCCTCGAGTACCTAACTAGAATGGATGATGAAGGATAAGTCACGTAAGAACATGTGACTTCGAGTCTAGCTACAAGACTCATTAATAAAGAAAAGCGCTTCTTGGAAGGCAACCTAATTTACTTTTCTCGCATATTAGGAGTGTCATGTGTGTTTTATTCTTCATAATTTGTTTTATTATGTTTGAACTATCTTGTAATCATTCCTTGCATTGTCTTTAACCTCGTCTTAATTTCAATCAAAGGTATTTTGCAAACAATAAGTGTAGGGGAATTTATACGGCTTTTGATCCAAATTCAAACATGTTAAATCAATTGTTTAGATTAATTCGTGTCAGTTTCGAGTCATATGATTGAATTGTTAAATCTCAGGTTTTGTACAACTATTTATAAAGGAATTAAGTTATGGAATCAAGTGCAGGAAATTTTTCATCAAAAACAAAAATTTCGTTTTCACAGACTGTGAGACGGCATCACGATTAACACGCGACGCCGTCACCACGACACCCATGACGGGGTCACCATAACCCCGACGGCATCAATCGACCAGGTTCAAAAAACTTAAAAGTTTTTAATTATTTTTGAAAATAAAACTTGCACGACATTTAATATATGTATTATTCTGCTGTTAACCTGCAAAACCTAATGAGTTTAACAATTCTTTCATCCTATCTATTGAGTTAAACCCTAAATTTATATTGTATATTTGATAAAAACGCACGTTTTATGCTTGGTATAGTTGTCTTGTCTTTGATTACAGGTTATATTTGATGAGGAGAAGCTTGGAAGTTCTTAGGAAGTTTCATTGAATGATTCTCGGAGGACGATTTAACCAGTTATCGCATGTTTCTTCTCTACTATTGAGTAAACCAAGGGAGTACTAGTTTCTTTTCCTTGTTTTCTTTTCCCTTTATTCGTTTTAATGGGTACTTCTAGAGGACATTGGGGACAATGTTTAACTTAAGTGTAGGGGGGAAATAAGCCTTAGAAACTATTCTTTCATTTTTCATTTGCTTTGTCCTTAAAAAGATGGGTAATATATCGAAACATAGCATAAAAGGATGATTTTTACCAAAATTTAATTTTTTTTACGACACATACCAACGAAAACCAAGTATTATTAGCGTCCCATGGATAGGAATTTATATGACTAGCACAAAAAAACCTCAAAATTCCACCCCCACAATGTGAGGTTCGCCCTTAGATATAATACCTTTAGCTTGTTCGAGTTAAGGAGTGAGCAATCATGTGTGTCTATTCTGTCGTTACAGATGTGTATGCGTAGTTTTGTCGCTTTTTCTAGAACAATGGTATAGGTTCTTTTAGGATTATGAGAGTGTACCGGTAGTATATTAAATTCTAGAACTTGTTTTAGTGATGCATCCCGAGACCACATAGTAAGTATTAGGATTTGCTTGATAAGAGGCATTAGGATTAACCCATGTTTTAGACCTGTAATTGTTATGATGGTCACACCGATCATATAACTATCCCACACCCTTGCCATGCACTCACCTTTAGTGTAGGATACCCCTAGTACAACCCTCCGAGCCTATCCTTTTTCACGGTTCTTGTAATTTTCTAGTGGATTCCAGATTATTAATGAAGAGCATTGTCACCCTTAAACCAATCGTTACACCCAAAAAGCGTTAGCCTACCTTGTATGTACTCGCCTTTAGTACATTATTGTGTTTAACCCAAGTTAATTATTGAGTACACGGTTGCTAAGTCCTTATCCTTGTAAATACAGTTTGGGACGATTGGGATTCATGGTAGTATTTATTTTGTAGAAGAATGGGGAGAAAAAGTTAAGTCAATACCCCCATATGTTTGTCAAATGATCTCCATGTTATTTTGATCCACCTCAAATTGGGTCAATAGTTAGATTGTATATATCGAGCATGTAAAAGCTCAAGTGTAGGGGTACGTATTATAAACCCCCATGTTGTATTATGTTATTCAAAAAAAAAGATTAATGTAGAGTTGTGTAGAGTTTGTATATCTTCGTCCGAGTCTTGGCTTAGCAACCAAACCAAAGTGTATTCGTGTAAATAATTAGCTAACCCTTCCACTCCAAATTCACCCAAAGTCACCATCCAAATATATCCCATCCATTTCCGATTCCATTATATGTTATCTTACACCTACACCCCCACAACCCTTTAAAAGACCTCTTAGATAGTAATGATTAATACTTGCGCCTAGCGGTGGAGATTTGATCATTTACCAAGCCTATGGTAATTTATATGCTATGACAGGTAATGAGTGTGATTTTCTGTTTCCCCCATATGTTATAATTCATTATACACCCGAGTGAAAGAGAGAATCCCAAACACTTGTGTGAGGTGCTAGTATATACTTTCCGTGCTTTTAATTACGAGGTCTAGAAAGTTGTGTTGTAGAATATTTTTAAAAAGTAGGTAAAATGACCCCTCATATTGTTATTGTCTAGGTAGAAAAGCCACAAGCAAATCCCAAGTGTAGGGTATTTGATAAGGTGTCATTTTATATACTTTTTCGAGGTCGTTTAACCCCTAAAATCGTGTGTTTATGCCCAAAATAGGTACTTAATCGTTCCTTTTTAGGTATTTCTCATTTGGAAGACATTTGGATAAATTACACGTGACTTGGGCTCATTTGGAAAAGAAACAAATGAGATTACAAACCAACACCAAGACTCTTAAAGATTTGTGCTTACAGAGCCTGGAGACGGTGTCACCAGCTATACACGACGCTGTCACAACTCATCAAGTGACGGCGTCACATCTTTCATGACGACGTCAGCCCGCACCGACTCAAACGCAGATCTAGAAGATTCATCTTACGATGGCGTCACGATTAAAACTCGATGCTATTGGGTAACAGTCTTCATACTACCTTGCCCCCTAATATGGTTGATCCACTTTTAATGTATTTTACATGCACTTAGTAAACTCCTAGGGCCGTGTAATAGTCTTCATACTACCTTGCATGTGCGTTGCTCTAACAGTATACTAAGTAGACAGCAGGTTCGTGTAATTCGTTCATGCTGTAGGAAATAATTACACAGATCATCACAAGGGTGACAAGGCAACAACACTAGGAGAAGCAATCTAGGGAGTAATACATGATTAAATAGACATAATCTTTTATCTTATTGTTATCACCATTAGCGTAGAATTATATTTAGTTTATTAGCTAAAACCAACCAATCTCTCAACATATGATTTACTTGCTTTCCATAAAATACAAAAATACAAAAAGAATCTTCCCTCAACCCTTAGAATTCTGTTAGACCGTGATCAAGCCTTCCCAACCTATTCCTCGAGTGAACGATAAACAACCCCGAGTCTTGCCCATACTACACTACAACGATTGGGTGCACTGCCTAGGGAGTAGTAAAACTTCTTGTGTAGAAGTCCTACGACGACCGCACATCAAAAACAGAGAGCACGAAAGAATGATACTTGAATCAGTTGAACACGATCCACTCATTTGGCCTACGATTGAAGAAAATAGGGTGACTAGGACAAAGAAATATGCTGAATTGTCTGCTACAGAGAAAATTCAAGCTGATTGTGATATAAAGGCAACTAATATCATTCTTCAAGGTCTACCATCTGATATCTATTCACTTGTTAATCATCACAGAGTTGCCAAGGATCTATGGGAAAAAGTTCAACTACTAATGCAAGGTACCTCATTGACTAAGCAAGAAAGGGAGTGTAAACTGTATGATGCATTTGATAAGTTTACTCACATCAAGGGGGAATCACTTCATTAGTATTACTTGAGATTTACTCAGCTGATCGAGGACATGAACATTTACAAAATGAAATTAGAGCAATTTTAAGTTAATACCAAGTTCTTAAATAGTCTTCCACCTGAATGGAGTAAGTTTGTGACTGATGTCAAGCTTGTAAAAGATCTGCATACTACCAACTTTGATCAACTTCATGCATATCTTCAACAACACGAACTCCATGCAAATGAAGTCCGTCTTATGTGTAAACGCAATCAAGATCCACTTGCACTAGTTGCAAATCATCAAATGACACCATCTCACTTTAACTCTTATCAGTCTTCAAACAATAATCCTCAGTTTCAACAACAGTTTTCACCACCTTATCTTCAACCATCTTAGTTTTCACCATCTCATTCTCCTCAATATGGATCAATTCATCCCACACAACATTACTCAACTACTTATCTATTCACCTCTTACAATCACTTATCCATCAGCACCGTATCCAAATGCCTACTCATCAACTGTTCATTAAGAGGCCTGTCCACCACAATTTGTTCCTCAAATTGAATATATTGTCTCTATAGTTAATCAACAAACACATCTTGTTGAATTTCCTCCAATAGACTATGGTCTCACAGTTCCCGTGTTTAAGCAAGGAGATAAACTTATTGATGCAATTAACAAAATGATGTCATTTCTGTCTATTGTCATCACATCTCGTTTCCTATCTACCAACAATCAGCTAAGAAACTCATCCAACCCAAGACAACAAGCAACTATTCATGATAGAAGGGTAATTGTTCAACCACTTTAGGAGAGACCAAATTCTTATGTTGCTGGTACTTCAGGAACAAGAGTTAATACTTCAGGAACAGGAGGGAATTATTCAGGTCAACAAAGGGTTGTAAAGTGTTTTAACTGCCAAGGGGAAGGTCATATGGCTAGACAGTGCACAAAGCCAAAGAGGAAAAGGGATGCTACATGGTTCAGGGATAAAGTACTATTGGTTGAAGCACAAGGAAATGGTAAAGTTTTGAATGAGGAAGAATTGGAATTCTTGGCAGATCCTGGTATTGCAGAAGGTTTAGTTTCACATTCAGTCATTACACACAGTGCCGCTTATCAAGCAGATGATTTGGATGCATATGATTCTGATTGTGATGAGATCTCTACAGCTAAAGCAGTTCTTATAGCCAATTTGTCTGTTTATGGTTCAGATGTTCTCTCTGAGGTACCACACTCTGACAACACTAATAATGATATGCTAAATCAAAGTGTGCAAGAGATGTCGTATTCTGAACCTTCTCATTTTAGGGAACATCCAGAGAATGAGATACATAGTGATAGTAATATCATTTTGTACTCTTAGTATCTAATTGAAACACAAAATGCAGCTGTTCAGGATACAAATTCTTCTGCACAACTAGATACCATGGTATTATCTATGTTTGAACAACTGTCTCAACAAGTAAATAATTATAACAAGGTCAATACGGATAACCTAATGGCCAATGAAACCTTATCTGCTGAGCTAGAAAGATATAAAGAAAGTTAAAAAACTAGACAATATTGTGCATAAAATGGGTCAATCCACGCAAACTGTGCATATGCTCACGAAACCACAAGTTTTCTATGATAACAACCTTAAACAAGCTCTTGGTTTTCAAAATCCTTTCTATCTTAAGAAAGCTTAGCAGATTAGGCCAATGCTTTATGATGGTAATGTTATTGCTAAGGAAACCAATGTGATTTCAATTGCTAATTCGAAAGAGACTTTGATGCTTGAAGATGAGAGTCGATCCAAAATGCTTTTAAAACAAAGTGATCCATTGATTTTAGAAAAGAAAGTTAACATTAAACCAGTTAATTATGCTGTCTTAAATCAATTGTCTGAATATTTTGGTAAACATTTTGTTCCACAACAAGAATTGTCTGCTGAACAAGCTTTCCATTTTAAAATGTCAAACCCTTCCAATGATTCTTCTGATGCATCACATGTCAAAGTGGATGTTCCTAGTGAACTACCTAAGGTAAGTTTGGTGAATGCAAGCCTTAAAAAGCTTAAATTCTACCTTGCCTAGTTTGACTCTGTGGTGAAGAAAAGAATTATACTCGATGCTCTCACAGAAGGTGAATGGGGGTTTAAACACACTAAAGCTGTTTTTATCAATGAAATTATTCCATTTTTTAAATCTTTAAAAGACATTTTTAATGTGTTTGATAAAGATCTTCTAAATGAAATAACAGAAGTACAAACAGTTTTTGACCAAATGGAAGCTGCTGTTCAACAGTATTCAGTAGACAAACGATGTTTGGGAATTGCTAATAAACAAGCTTTAAATGCAAAGGATCGACTCTTGGTACAAATCATTTCTCAAGATATTGTGAATATTGTTGTGAATTCTTCATTGGATATAAATGATTCTATGAATGTGAATGAGAATGTAAATTCTATGAAAATGTGCAACAAGTATCTCGAACATGAATATGAACTTTTCAAACAACATAACATGGTTGAAAAAGATGAGTATAATAAACTGTCAAAAAACTATTCTAAACTTGAACAACATTGTGTTTCTCTTGAAATTGCAATGCAACTCAATAAAGAAATTTTTCAAACAAATAACACATCTGTAAACCAAACTAAACCTACATTTGATCAATTGTTTGAAGCAAACAATTTGAAAGCTCAGCTACAAGCAAAGGACACGACGATCAAGAAGTTAAAAACACAAATTAAGTGTGTGAGTGAAACTTCTACCAGTGAAAGTGTGAAAAAGGACATCGATAAGATTGAGACCATTAATATCGAACTGGAACATAGGGTGGCAAAACTGATTGCTGGAAATGAGCATTTGAAACAGACTTATAAACAACTTTATGATTCAATTAAACCATCACGTGTTCGTGCTAAGGAACAAACTGAATCTTTGATTTTTCAATTAAATCAAAAGTCTATTGAAATTACTGATTTAAATGCTCAACTTCAGGAAAAGGTTTTTGTCATAACAACATTAAAAAATGATCTTCGGAAATTCAAAGGAAAGGACATAGTTGATAATGTTGCCCAAGTGTCTAATGATACCACTCTTGCTCCAGGAATGTATAAGCTTGACCCAGTAATTTTGGCTTATATGGATAAGAATAATAGGGAAACTCACATATACTACCTTAAGCACACTATGGAACAAGCTGTTATTCTTAGAGAGATAGTTAAACAAGCTAAATCACTAAATCCTCTAGATAGTGCATCTTACACTGCCTGTAAGTATGTTAAGCTAATTCAAGAGCTGCTAGGCTATATTCACAAACCTAGTGAGAAATTAGTTGCGGTTACGCCTATCAACAAGAAGAAAATAGTTAGGTTTACTGAACTTGTCGCATCATCAAGCAACATTCCCTAAGTGACTAATTCTTGCACAAGCAAAGTATCTAACAAACCTTTATCATCTTCTACAGGAGCAAAACCTTCTACTAGTGCTAGCAGATCAAAGCCTTCAGGCAATACAAAGAATGATAGGACTTTGCGACCACCAAGTAGTAATGAGAAGAATAAAGTAGAAGCCCAATCTAGGAAAGTTAAATCTAGTTTGAATAAAAGAAGTTTGATTCTAAAAATGTCTGTAATGAACATGTTAAGCATTCGGTTAAAGGTGCTTAGGCTACTTGTTTTATTTGTAATGAATGTTTGTTTGATGCTAATCATGTTATGTGTCTGCTTGATCATATCAATGTTATGAATACCCGTTCCAAATCTAAGTCTGTTAAGAACGCTAAAAAGAAAAAAGAATGGAAATCTACAGGAAAAGTGTTTACTAAAATTAGATATAACTGGAGACCTACAAGAAGGGCTTTCACTTTAGATGGAAATGTATGCCCTTTAACTAGGATTACCACCACTAATAAAGTGCCTCTTACGAAACCCATTCCTCTAAATATAGTTGCACAAGAACATGTAGTACCTATGGTTTATACCAAGAGACCTAAGGTACCTAAGGCTATCAGTTCCAGTAGCAAACATATGATTGCAAAATCTATGATTTCTAACAAAAAGGAAGCCGGTACATCTTGGGGATCCAATACTTTAGTTGCTCCATCTTCTTTTTCTTTCATCGAATGCAGGTTGTCCAAATTGTTTTGTGGTATTTGGACTCGAGATGCTCAAAGCATATGACCGGAGATCACTATTAGCTCACCAATTTCATTCATAAGTTTCTCGGTACAGTCAAGTTTAGTAACGACCAGATTGCAAAGATTATGGGATATGGTGATTATCAGATTGGGAATGTCATAATTTTAATGGTTTATTATGTGGAAGGACTCAGACACAATCTATTTTCAGTTGGTCAATTCTGCAACTCAGACCTTGAAGTAGCTTTCAGAAAACACACATGTTTTGTTCATAATCTGGAAGGTGTTGATTTACTCTTAGGATCTTAAGGAACTAATCTGTCTTATCTATCTATTGGGGATATGATGGTGTCTTCTCCAACTTGTCTCTTGTCAAAAGCCTCAAAGACCAAATCATGGTTATGGCACCAACGATTGTCACATTTGAACTTTGGTGCTATTAATCATTTGGCAAGACATGGTCTTGTACGAGGTCTTCCCAAATTAAAATTTGAAAAGGATCATCTGTGTTCGGCATGTGCCATGGGGAAAAGCAAGAAGCAATCACATAAACCTCAATCTGAAGACACCAATCAAGAAAAACTATATCTTTTGCACATGGATCTTTGCGGGCCTATACGCGTTGCAAGTGTAAATAGGAAAAAGTACATCATCATCATTGTAGATGATTACTCTCGGTTTACATGGGTGAAGTTTCTAGCATCAAAGGATGAAGCTCCTGATTTTATAATCAAGTTTCTAAAAATTATACAAGTTAGATTGAATGCAACTATCAGAAACATCTGTACAAATAATGGAACTGAATTTGTAAATCAAACTCTGCATAGCTATTATGAGAGTGTCGATATTTGTCATGAAACATTGGTTGCGAGAACTCCACAACAAAATGGTGTCGTTGAAAGGCGAAATCATACTCTTGTTGAAGCCGCTCAAACAATGTTAATCTACGCAAAAGCTCTATTATTTTTATGGGCCAAGGCAGTCGCTATTGCATGTTACTCCCAAAACCAATCCATTATACGTCGCCTCCATGGAAAAACTCCTTATGAGATCTTACATGACAAAAAATCTGATTTATCTTACCTTTATGTCTTTGGTGCACTTTGCTATCCAACCAATGATAGTGAGAATTTAGACAAACTTCAAGCTAAAGCTGATATAGGTATTTTCATTGGTTATGCACCTAAGAAGAAAGCTTACTGTATCTACAACTGACGTACCTGAAAGATTATTGAAACCATCCATGTCGATTTTAATGAGTTGACGGCTATGGCTTCTAAATAAAGCAGTTTAGAACCTGCACTTCATGAGATGACTCCTGCAACACCAAGTTCAGGTGTAACACCCCCAAATTGGGTCGCAGCGGAATAAGGATATCCGGGGCGTGTTACTTCTCAGATCAATAACACAAGATATATACAGAAC